>VACF01000300.1:0-52502 GCA_006891605.1 Pleurozium schreberi | reverse complement strand
AAAATCAATCCATAGTACAATTTCATATCAAACAGAAGGCATTCCACTAATTATGACCATTTAGCACTAGTTGGCATGTTGCACATGTAATAAACAACAAACAACAACTGTACCACATGCTGATCATCAAAGTATCCTAGCGTGTAAAAAGAATCCACCTTGGCATGTGCCAATTTTCAACTCATTATAAAAATAAATAAAAATAATTCAACCTTGTACTCTCATTCAATTCACACATGACCATGTTCAAATTGACTTTCATTAAACTGCACATTTCCATTCACCTAAGGAAATTGTGGTTTAGCACCTAAAAGGCCACTCTTTATAACAATCCAATCAAATTTTGCTCTAGAGGTTATATCTTGCTCCTCTTGCTTCTAACGTGCTTGCTATTCAAAATGCTCCCAAGACTACTCTGAATGCACCCAATTGTAGAAATTGGGTAGCATATGACAAGACAAGGGTAAATTTTTATTTTATTTTTGAACCCAATATCATCAAGCACGTCATCCAAATTCAAGTTATTGTGAAAAAGTCAATTTAGTAATTGTATGACTTATATAAGACAAAGGCAACACGTTTTTACAATTGCAAAGGGTGGTGATAGAAATGGAGGGGGTATGTTGGAGATAGGATCATTTGAGCGTCTCTTGGCTTTTAGTTTGAGAATGGTCCATGGCATCTTGAACCTCCATGTATAAGTGCCATTTGGTAAGTGGGATTATAGGATGTTTATGACTTCATTGTACAAACAATTTTAACCCTATAGCGTCTTGATTCATCTCCAAAATTGATAATTTGAGAATAATCATTATAAAGTGCAATTTGGAAGCATAATTTGGAATTGATATACAAATAGAAGTTGTAGGTTGAGAGTTGTAGCTTCCATCCGTACAGTTAGGTTCACTAATCCTACAATCAAAATTTTTTTTAATAGATTTTGAAAGGAAAATTTCAAAATTCCTTCAAAATTCAAGAACAAGTAAAATATTATCATTTTTGGAGTAGAATATGATGGAAGGAATTTGAAATGAGGTTCTTTTGACATGGCGAATTTTTGAAATTTTTGTGTTCTTCAAATGTATGACCTCATTTTGGCAAATCCATTTTTGAACTAAAGTCAATGCAAATTTGGCTTGGTCAACCACTTGACAGACTTGCACATTGGTAATTTTAGAAAAATACGTAGTCAAAGAACACCAAATCCAACCCTTAGATAGAATAGTAATTTGATATAGTATCTCCACAAATTAGAAGAACTTTCATCCAAGCAATTAGGAAGATGAAACTTTAGTTTCAATCTGTTCATCATCCATAAAATGGACGTCGGAGCACTCCAAGGTTAAGGTAAAATATCCCATTGCCGTTAGATGACCCATAGTGGACACCTAATGACCTATGACAATTTTTCAAAACATAATCAATGTCTAACTTGACCCCCATGGAGTGATTAGTGACCTCATTAGGAGCACCCTACTTTTTGAGTGTAAATCATTGTGAGAAGTGACTTTTTAGGGCCTTCCACATTAGAAATTATTGTGACCACTTTAGGTGATTAAGATGAGCATACTGGATATAGTTTTTGTTGGTTATTAGGTAGCCTACTGACTCTTTTGGGCAGATTACTTCAAAATTCATAACTAATTCATACTTTGTCTAAAAAATATAATTTCAATTGCTCTCACTATTTCTCACACTTGTCTTTAAGTGGACAAAAACTAGAATACTTTCACTAATGACACGATGGTAGACTCCAAATTTTGACCACAATGGGATGTTTTACCTTAGTCTAAAAATCATAAGTCTACTTGGGTTTGATTTGTGAAGCAAGTACACCTCTTTGGAAAAGGTGTGCCGCTCTTGGAGTTGGCCTAGAGATATTCATATTGTTAGTTTGCATGGTAATAGGCAAGTACACCTTATCAATGCATCCTCCATTTTCATGTAGAAAGACTACAAACCCTTGCATCAATGTCATAGTACAAATAAAAAAAAGAAAAGAAGCAAGCACAAACCCTACAAGGATTATGGTAGAGGGATGAGTAACCGATCAAATAAGCAATTGTAGACATGATGTAGGGTAGTGTTAGGCAAAGCAAATATTTTCAAAGGTGCATTATCATAAATGATGGAAATTGCAAAAAAATTGGTAATTTTATATATTTTGCAATGAAATTACTATGAATTTTGAAAGGCCAAAGTAGGGCTTGACCTATGATCAATATCTAGAGTCATCCAATTCCGACCATTCAAGAACTACTTTTTTGCTCATTGCTTCCTACTTTCTTGCTCACTTATGTGTCATGAACTTATTGGTCCAAACCTTGAAAAAATCAAAAGGGGCTTCGGGGGGAATCACTTTAAGTGCAGGACCTAGAGGTGTGTTCGTAGGTATTCTTCGATAATCTTAGTTATTTTGGTTTCATTTTGGGAAAAATGCAGAAAGTGTGTCTGGGGCGTGTACTCTTGTTGGAATATGAGACTCACCAGCCCTKTCCCTTTCCCTGGATTARTCACTACAGATTCTTGCAGTTRAGTGTGTTTYGTCATCTTGATTCTTTGAGAATATTTGCKTGTTGTGGATAAAGGCACTTATCTTGGAAAAGTATCTGCTGTTTTTCCAGCACCATTGACTGCAACTCCTGGAATGCAAGCATCGGGTTTGCAATCTTCTCCCAATCCTCTAGGGAAGGACATGGGTAAGACGAAGACGCATGAATTAGAGGAGGAGGCTGACCTTGCATCAGATCCGGAGAGCAGCATCAGCTCGGAGATTGAAGAGCCGCCTTCAACATCTCCTCGGGAGCAGTATTCARCTGCAAGTAGCAGCAACAGGTCAGAGCTTCTATTCAAGTTTAGTAATTTTAATGAGATTTCTATCCTTTTGTTGTTGCTCATTGGGTTTCAAGTCAAGAGATCGTTGACAAAACCGGCGATACTCCTTGAGGACAGCCCTGTTCAAATTATGAAGGAACTCTGCTTAGCTTGGATTCTTTACAGGATTGAATGTTTGAAGTCTAGCAAGTTTGCAATATTGTTAACCTTGTTGGATTGCCTTGGTCCTTGGGTTTGTCTTCCTAACTGAACGTGGATGGTGCAATATGGTAGTTTTAAATAAGCACTAGTGCAATTGCTATCTTGCAGGGCTGTTAGTAGGGAGGGAAGCAAAGGTAGTGTCATGGAGTCCTCAACCGCAAATAGTCCATCTATGTTAGGTTCAGGCTTACAGGGGCTTCGGATGGGGCTACCTGCACCTTTTATATCACCCGAAGATGTGCTGCAAAGTGTTTTCCTTGCCATTGAAGAGGAGATGGGTACAGATTCTACATTTTTGATTTCAGCCATTGTGGAGTACATGCGCAGGTAAATTACGGCAATCCATATTCTGGATGTTAGTAGAATATATCAACTGTATTCTTGATTTTTTTGTTAATTTAGGCCATCAGTTTCAATACATAATCTATTGACCAGGAGGATTCCTTTTGTGGAACTGGACAATCTAATCATTGCGTGCTCGTCTTTACTCCTTGCATCAGCACATCAAAGGAAAATGTGCGCGTCCCATCAGGACTGCAAGCCTTACTGGTCCAGTTRCTTGGCCGTGATGAGAGATACCATGAGCTTCGACAGTTCGTAGCTGGAAAATTGATCGATCCCTCCAGAGCCGTTGCGTTGCAACTATTGGATGTTGGAAACAGCGACGTTRAAACACGGAAAACTGGAATGGAAATGTTGAGACTTCTTCATGCTCACTCTGATTATGTGAAGCTTCTCTTGCAAGATGGGCGACTACTTGAGGGCCTCCGTTACATGCGACAGAACAAGGTTGAGCTTCTAAGACAATCCTCTCCTCATGTGTGTCCCAATGTATTGAATGAAGAGCCYTTCCTTTAAGCATTATTCTCAGTGTTATCCATGCGTCGCTTTAAGAGAGTTTTGAGAGATAATGTATGTGATTATGTCACACTTCTCTAGCAGAACACAAAATTTTGAAGACTCTTTTTTTAGTATTGTACAGAGTACTGTCCATTTGAAGTTTTGTACATGTTGTTGCTCTTTTCGGTTAAACTTTTTGTGAGGACAGATCTTTCTTAAACTCTTCTTATGTTCTGTAGGTGGATGCGATTCCTCCGGCCATGTTTCTAGAGGCTGCTGCGGCCACCAATGATATTCAGAAGCTTTCATCCGTTTTTCGGTTTTACTTGGATTTTTTGCCAGGGTTTCAGCAGACACCTGACTTCAGCTTGTATTCATCACGCTTGAACCAACAGTGCACTGTTGGAAATGGCTTCTGAAGTGGGATATGCAATTTTTTTTATTGAACTCTCTTATCTTTTTGGCACGCTAGTCAAAGAATTAAGTATCGTTGCTTGCCTGTGACATTAAGCACAACTGAAAGAATTCAGGCTAAAGCAGTTTAGGCTTCACAAGTTTCTAACAGGTAGGTTGCTAACACGTACGTTGAATAGTGTAGTGTACATTTGAGGACGTGGGTGATTTTAGAGCCCTATGCCATTTGAACCTCAATAATTCATAATCAATTCCACAAAGTTCCCAAAAATATGAAATGACTTGGGATAGATGCCAATTTCATTAATCTTTCGAGGATAAGTTAATGAAAAATATTTCAAGAAGTTATATCTTCAAAATTCATTTGAAGAGAATCTGAAAATAGTTTTATAATTTTGATCGTATGGATATCTTCTACTTTTTGTGCTTCATGTAAGCTTTTTAGAAGCAAACTTCAAAAAAGTTATAGAATGTATATTTTATAACACATTTGTGATTTGTCCAAACCCATTGGGCTTTTAGGGGTTTAAAGATGCTATCTTCAAAGTGTCAAAAAAAATTATAAATTAAACAATTTTGAAAAAAATTGAAATGGAATAAAAAGTAGATTATTGGATCTACATGTTCTAGGTTAAGTTTACAACATTTATAATCAAGAACTATGTAAAAATTTAGGTTTTGAAAGGGGATTGCAATGTCTTTTAAGGATTAAGTTGAGATTTTGTAAAAGCAAGTAGGTGATTCCTTCCTCTTCAAAGGATTTCTAACAATGAATACTTCATGTTCCTAGAAGCCTCAAAATTCGATAGATAAACAAGTAGCTCTAGCATTGTAGYGCTAACTCACTTGATTTAGATGGGAGCACCTAARGGCACCACTTATSTTTGTTGTGGATGATTTAGAGTTGAAATCATTGTACACATCTTCAAACAAAAGTAGTTGAGAGCCAAAAATAAYCAAATTGGATCCTACAAAATTAAAGAAAAATTATATATATGTGTAAATTTTTTTAATTTATAGATTAATATTACARCCATATTGTTTAAAACATCTTCAAGGAAWTTGGAATCATTCTAATTATTTTKTRTTTTTTATTACCCCCATATTGAATGTAGTATTTTAAAATTGATAAAAATAAAAATTTGAAAAAATTCTCTATACCCAATTTGTTTGTRTAAAGTWAAGACTGGAAACCTCCAAGAACATGTTTTTTKCAACCCATATCGTTCSTTCATTGCAAACAATTATGTTTACTTCCTTTTTCTATTAGAATTTATTTCCTAAACTATAAATACTTTTCACATGTAAATTTTGAAAATTGGAWAATGCATCAACTTGTTCCTCTATAAGATCCTACTTTGCAAATTATTGAGAKTTWTTTCACCCTAYTCAAAATTTGCCATTGAAARTTTGAAGAGGATACATTKTGTCATTTTAGTCCTTGAGGTGTTAAACCTCATCTACCTTATTGGTTATGTTYGAACCAAGCTACGTTCCCAAACTTAGGTTTTCACTCACTTCAAAATTATAATTCAATAATTTGTCTACTTGTCAATCAAATATGAGCTAATGGAACAAAGACAACAAACTAATTYATGAGRGGATGAATGCCACAATTTTGGTTGTAATATGTGTTTTCTCAAATATTTTTTGAGAGTATTGTATTAGGATGATGGAAAGCTTTCATTGAAAAACAATAAGAAGGTGACCTAGCCTCAAACTCCATGTTCATTAAACCATCACAATTGCAAACTTTTTAGTGGTGGGTCATTGCAAGAAAGACCGACCAGTTTTGGTAGCGTTTTGCACAGTACTGCTGAATTTTTCGTGAATACTGTATAATTAGAAAAAAAATTAGAAAAAAATTTCAAAAATATGTTTAATACATATTCCTTCAAGAAGAAGGTACCCTAGGAAGGAAAAGTATAGAAAAATTCTCTAAGTAGGAGAACTAGAAAAGTGAAAAATCTCATGAAAATAGGTATTTTGATTTTTTAATTTTAAAAAATTGGGAAAACAATTTTTTCTTAAAACTAAAAATTGGCAATTCGGGAAGACTTCATGATGAAGAGATTTCACTAAAAGAATGATCTTAAAACCATCTTGTTTGTTCAGAAGTGCGCGCGCAAGGGAGCCCTGTTCGCACCTATGTGGAAGAAATCAAATAATGTTTTTTTAAATTCCCTTTGGTAGATACATGCATACCTAGTGTGGGAATAGACCACAGAAATTTTGGCTCTAGATCATTAATTTTGGATACTCCCCAGTACTAAAACCCCCTAAACCGCAAAATGTGACAAATTAGCTAAATCAAAATTCAAATATAAAATGATTTTTTAAAATTTCTGAAAAATAAGGAATCTGATTACTATCAAGTTAGACATCTTTGATATAAATTTCAAGTTGATTGGATTCATGCTCCACAAGTTATAGCACATGACAACTTCGTCATTGCAAGTGTGACACAAAATAGGACCGGTCTTTCTTGCATTCACCTTGGTATGGTATACCAATAGATTTGCAGTTTACAATTTTGATGAAATTATTTGTATACCACCTTAATTACATAATTTTCTTTTTGCAAGCATCATTTGAAATGAAATTTGCAATAATAATTTTTGATAGGCAATGATAGGATATGTTGTTGTAACTTGTACTCAAACATGCTATTAATCGTATTTAGATGAGGACTCTACTAAATCGTTGTGCACGGCTATCCTGATTCTTTTTCCGGTTGGCAGCCCCGACTGTGAGATCTTCCGCGATCTCTGCACCAAGTGAATTGTAAACCTACTCTGGGGCAATGGAAATGTCTTCCGTTATGTGACCCACCTTCCGGCTCAGTGGTCAAAGTCAACGACGGCTTGGTTGGGATGGCACATTCTTCATTGGGGTTAGGGTTTGGCCAGCAGACACTTAACTTACTGATTACGAAGAAAAACAAACAGCAAGAGAGGCTCAGACTCTCCGAGGGATTCACGGTTTTGTTATTGACAATTTCTTCCTAAACGCTCTGACAACCCTCTGCACGGACCCTTCACTATTTGCAATAAGCGGCCTCCTTTCAATCACTCGGACTTGAAGAGCTTTCGTTCCAACAGGATTGGAATTTGTGGTGAATTTCATTTCATCAAAATTACAATAGATTGGTACAACATTCCTTGGATTATGTCAAAAATGCCAAAATGGCACAACAATACTACCATTTTAATGAAATTCACAATGACGCTAGTTTGTGAGCCTGAAATTGTGAGCTTAAGAGCTATGAGCATACGCCTTGTGAGACCAAAGTGTCGTCGAAATAACTTTGAATTTTTTAGGCCAGAAGAGAAAAAAACAAAGTCATTTATGATAAAATCTATTTATGGTAAAATTTCAGCCCTATTATTGTGAACCTATGACAATGGACACATGACCATGGAAGCATGGTTGCATGGTCAATTTGCTAGTGGGTGAAAATTTTAATCAACCTATGGCCCCATCTTTTTTTCTAGCAAAAATATTTACTCAAACTCAAGCTTCTAAAAGGTTTCAAAGGCAAAACAAATATTTTGGACAACTGACAACGAGCTCATGCAATAGACACCATCCCTACAACACATACAATTTTTTAGAATGTCCCAACACTTTTCAAGAGGCGATAAAGTCACGACAAACATACACACCAAAACATAAATATAAATAAAAAATAAAAAATAAAAAATAAATAAAAAAAACAGGAATTTTCTTTTGAAAATCTCAAACCCTGGTCTCTCCAAAGGACATCTCAATTTCCGCCAAAAGAAAATTTTAAAAAAATCAAATTTTTTTTCAAGGTCACAAACTCCAAAGTCCAAACCCCACAAAGGGGGCTTTGGGTATTGAGAAGGATTTCTAGGGATGACGGATTTGCGCAAAAAAAAAGAAAAAGAAATGCTGAAAAAAAATTGAAATTGTTTTTTTGTGGTTGGACCAAACTCCAAACCCCACAAAGCGAGTATCGCCGTATGGCCCGTACCAAGAATGGGTTTTTGGAGAGATGGAATAAAAAGAAAAAGAAAAATTCCCAACTCCGTCATCCCTCAAGTGACCTCTCAGTAGTCGGTACCAAGAGAGGTTTAAGAATATGGTGGAGTTGCAAAAACTTAAACTAAAGGGTCATTGCAAGAAAGGCCTGCCGTTTTTGGACACTTTGCTATAGTACTCATGATTTTTTGGGAGTACTTAAAAATTAGAAATTTTTTTTTTAAAAAATATGAAAAATATGCTCAATGTATATACGTTTAAGAAGAAGATACCCTAAGAAGGAAAAGCATAGAAAATTTTTCTAAGTAGATGAACTAGAAAAGTGCAAAATCTCATGAAAATAGGTACTTTGACATTTTAATTTGTAAAAAATAGGAAAAGAATTTTTTTTGAAAATTAAAAATTGGCCATTTGGGAAGAGTTGATGGTGATGAYATTTCACCAAAAAAATGGTCTTAAAACCATCATCAATGTTATGAAATTGCGCGCAATGGGAGTGTTGTTTGCACTCATGTGGAGGACATAAAATAATAAATTTGTAGATTCCCTTTGGTAGGTCTATGCTTCTCTACTATGTTAATAGACCATGAAAATTTCAGCTCCAAATCATTAAATTTAGTGACTCACAACATAGTGAAAACCTCTAAACCTCAAAGTGTGACAAATCAGCAAAAATGATTTTTAAATATAAATTTATTTTTTAAATTTTTCAAAAAATAAAATACGGAGTATATGATTATCATCAAGCTAGGCATCTCCAATAAAAATTTCAAGTTTAGGGGATTTATGCTTCAAAAGTTATTGAAGATTACAAGAGAGCGACACTATTTGTGACGAAGAATAGGACAGGCCTTTCTTGCAATGACCCTAAATTAAATTATATTTTTTTATTTTTTTTTACTAAAGATTTCTAAAGCCCAAATCCTTGAAGGGGCTTTCTAGTACCAACAAAAAACAAAAAATAAAAAATTGAATCTTTTTTTATTTTAAAAGAGTATTGGAAGTACCAAACTCCAAACTCTACGAGGGAGTTAACTAGTACCAAGAGAGGTTTTTGGAGGTGGTGGAGTTATTAAGAAGAAAAGTGAAAAGAAATTGAATTTATTTTTTGAGAGTCTCAAATCCCAAAACTCCAAAAGGGCCTCTTGATGTCAAGAGGGGTCTATGATTCTTTAGAAGTGTTCAAGTTGCAATTCAAAAGGAAAAAGAATTGGACAAGGTGTATGGACAAGGTTTTTGGAGAACATTCAAACTTTGAAGAGCCCCAATCCTAATTCAAGTCAATTGATATATTTTTTTAAGTTCACTAGCTATAACAATTCTAAATTTATGAGCCATGGTAATACGCTCACATCCTAAAAATCACTAAAAATTGTGCTAGAAAGTGGAGGCTTACAAGCTCTCTAGCTCTCTTGCTCATGCTCCAAGGCTCACAAAATAGCCCCCCCCCTCGATGAAATTCACCATATTTCTAAAAGTTAGGACATTTTATCAATATTGACGCATCACATCTGGATGGAAAATGAACAAGTCAAAATATCCAAAAGATGGAGGACTAACTTAGAAGGGCTCCAAGGTGTTTGCATGGCAAGGTACATAAGGTTTTTTGTCACAATGCACTAAAACGCTATGTTTTGAAAAACTTGGAAAATGTTCACAATATATGTGCATTGAAATTGAAGTGAAATTGAAGTCAAGAGGACAATTTTTGGAGGAGAATGGCCACCTAGGCTACTTGATTATCCCCCAAAAGAAATCTAAGGAAATTTTCAAGTTCTAGAAATTGAAATATTTACACTCAAAGAGTGCTTCGCCATAGTGCATTACACACACTAAATTTAGAGACCACATTCAAAACTTTTCTAATAAATTTTCATACTTTTATATAATATGTATGGTTGAAATTATTGGATTTTTTGAATTCATACTATACTAGGTTTTCTTGAATTGTTACATTCAATTGTAAAGGCCAAAGTCTTAAAATTGATTTTGAGACTTCAAAAAGTATGTTTCTATTTTCAATTTTTTTCAATTTTTATTTTATAAAACTTTATTGGTGGATTTTCTATGATTTTGTTTTTATTGAAGTTCATGAATTATCAGTGTACAAAAATGGTAAATATCAGTTAGTACAAATTTTAGTGCAAATAGAGGTCATTGCAAGAAACACCGGTCCTATTCTCCGTCACAAACAGTGTGGCTTTCTTGTAATCTTCAATAAATTTTGAATCATAAATCCCGTAAACTTGAAATTTTTATTGGAGATGCCTAAATTGATGATAATCATATCTTTTGTTTTTCAAAAAGTTTAAAAAATAAATTTACATTTAAAAATCATTTTTTCTAATTTGTCACACTCTGAGGTTTAGAGGTTTTCACTACGTTGTGAGTCACTAATTTTAATGATTTGGAGCTGAAATTTTCATGGTCTATTAACATAGTAGAAAATCATAGACCTACCAAAGAAAATCTAAAAATTTATTATTCTATGTCCTCTACATGAGTGCAAACAACTCTCCGATTGTGCGCAATTTCAAAACATTGATGACGGTTCTAAGACCATTTTTTTGGTGAAATGTCATCACTATGAACTCTTCCCAAATGGCCAATTTTCAAGTTTTGAAAAAAATTCTTTTCCTATTTTTTACAAATTAAAATGTCAAAATACCTATTTTTATGAGATTTTGCACTTTTCTAGTTCACCTACTTAGAAAAAATTTCTATGCTTTTCCTTCTTAGGGTACCTTCTTCTTAAAGGTATATACATTAAACATATTTCTCCATTCAAACTCAATAATATAAATGGTGAAATTAGAACAAGGTCAATTATGGAACCTTCCATCTTAGAGGTGGTTGATAAAGTGAAAAATCTTGATCTTTTCTTGATGAAATTCCTTGCTACTCATAATAGGAGACCTTACACCTTTTTCACCACATTTTTCAATCTTCACAAAATGAGGATGTGACATTCTTTTGTTGGCTCTTTATGGCTTGAGGAAGTCCCATTTCTAAAGATTGAGAATGGCCATTTTCTCCTCTACAAGTGAAGAATGGGCGTGAAGAGGATTTTGTTGAAGAATTTTTCACTTGCTCTACTACACACTTTCAACTTGTTTTTGCCTCATTTCAATATTTTTGCATCTTATGACATGTGCAAACGACCTACATTCAGAGCACGCTTTGCATCCTGAGTTTAGTGTTTGTGAATTATGTGCAAACATTGGAGGATTGTGTGTTGCACATTGATAATTCTTGTTGTCCATTCTCCATTCCCATTCTCCACTCACAAGCAATCTTTTTATTTGGCACCATGGTGTCAGATTGCACCATCTCAAAATAAAGTCTACTTTTGCTAGATAAAAGTAATCTTTTTCTGCCWAACTTTTTCACTTCTAATAAAAATATAGATGAAATCATCAAATTTTGATGAAAAAGTGCATGAAATACTATGATTGAAAATTGATATTTGGTCCAAAAGTTGCATGCCTGCATGGATGTAGAAATACAATGCTTCACCAAATTTTCTATAATTGCCATCTTGACACTTTCTCTAAAACTAAAAAAAATAGTATGCTTTCAAGAAAAAAGCTATCACACTTTCTTCATCATCACAAAGTTCCTCTATCACGAACTATCAATTGCAATTGTACAATTATTGTTGGGCACTACTTTCATATTATATTCATTCATTTGGAAATAGTGTTACAACACAATATTTACATTCATGATTATAGTGCGGTAAAGGCATGTCATTTATATTTGAATTTGAAGTGTTAAAGTTGCATAATAACTATGCATAATTGAAAATGCATGACTTCAKTGGTTTAGTAATGGGCGACTAACTTCATGCAGCATTAGTGCTTCTTTAAGACATRTGGACTTAGTGCAAGAATCACACAACATCATGTCTGTGCATAGTTATTGCCCTAACATTGCATTTTTTTATTTTTCACAATTTTAGTTCCAAATCAATAGAAAAACAGGAATTGTGTTTAAGGCATAAATTTATACCTCATTAGGCATAGTAGAATAATTTTTCTAAGATTTTGAACTAAAAAATTTGGTAAATCAAGATATCTTTCATCTCCAAAAATCCATTTGAGATTTCAAGTCTTAAATTAGAAGTTATGGACAAATTTTTGAAAGAGGTTGGAAAAGACATTTTTTTGGACATTTGCAAACATTCTCTCCKAATTGTGTCCATACCTTTTGATTGGAGACTTGAAATATCAAACAGGTTTACAAGATGAAAGATAGCTTGATTTACCAACTTCCCTAGTTCAAAGTTTTTTATTTTACTATGCCTAAATGAGGTCTAGTTTTTTGCTTTGACCACAATTCCTGCATTTTCAGTTGACAATGACTAAGCGGTCAAGGTCTCTCATCTTCAAAATAATGAGATTATTCCATATCCTTTGAGTGTTTGTGACGGATGATGGATTAATTCAAGCTAAAATTTGGTGCCAATGAAGTGATTCCTTCACTACGCCATCAAGTTTCTTGGTTGTCTACTAATAGATTCAATTCTACTCCATTTGGTGCAATTATTAAGATGTAAACTAAAATCTACTAGAAAATGAAAGAAATTATATACTAATCAAATATTGACAAACAAAATGCAAGAAATTTTGTTAAGAAAAAGGTCATTGTTAATTGAAATGGTAATCAATATTGAGTCATTGACAATACTTTTGGAACATTGATACCAATTAATAAGAATTATTGCAGTACAAATAGCAATGATATTCTTGTCATGGATTTTTTGTGTACTTCAATGTACATAAAATGTACAACAAAGACAAGAAATCTTCATGCATAATTTGTGTCTTTTTCATTGATTTGGTTAACCTTTGAAGGACCATCATGTTTAAAGGCCCGAAACAGCTTCAAGATATTCATCCCCAAAACAAGGTCAAAATCTTTGCCAATATGAATATTATAATAAGTTCAACCGTCAGATCTTTTGGTCAACTTGCTCAAGTACACTGTATCCAAATTTTAGAATGAACATCTTCACTAATTGCAAGTTCAACGTGCCTCTAAACTTCAAAATGTAGATTTTTCTAGCCCATTCAAAAGCTGAAGTTTTGTCTTTCATTATTTTTAGAAAAAGACAAGATAGTATGTCCTATGACTTGTGCATTTATTCAATATGATGTAAAATGGGTTGAGAACATATGAAAAACAATTTAACTAAAAAAACTTTCATATTTATTTTAAAAAAAATTGTAAAGTGGAAGATGTTATTGAATGAAAGATAAAACTAATATGCTAATAACTTTTGAAAGAATTTGAGAATGATTAATCCCAATAGTGAAAATACTCTAGTAAGTGATTATTATTCTTTACATTCATTTTTTTGGAAAATTTTCAAAATTGAGAGCAAAAGAAAACTTTACGTGTTTTTTCTACCTTCATTGTCCACAAAATAAAACTCTTCATAACTTTACCTCATTATTTGAAATTGAATGGTTCAATTTTTTTAGTAGGTTTCAAACTTTCAATCTATACAATTCAATTTTGTTTTTTAATTTTTTAGAAAATATTTATTTGTGCCCAGTTTAACATTGAAATAAAAAATACCCTTCTAACTTTTGCAATATTTATCGGAATGACATGAAACAAAGCTTCACATGTAGATTATGATGAGTAGCATCCATCTTAATAAATTCATGAAAAAATTCCAAATTATGAAGTCAATAGAGCCTGCCCAAGTTCTCAAAAAGCCCAAAATAGGTTCATTGGTCCTTTAGGGGTTAATGTATAGAAGCCATGTAGTTAATACTGATTACAAAGTAGTGCCAAATTGTTATAGTAATCATGTGCATTGTAATGATGTGATAAATTATAAATTAACATGCGCACCCATGAAACAACAATAACCACATCATAATTGTTGTACAATCCGCAAGTTTTAAACTTTGTGATGATGCTGTTCATGGGTTTTAGCTAATTGGCTCTTCTTTTTTTTTTCAAAACTTCTCATTCTTCATCGAAATTTCGGTTTTGGAAAAGTTAAAAATATCCCTAATGTGCATCATAAATCAAAGAAATTCAACAATTTGTAAGAAAAACTTTCTTATGAAAAATATTATGCCATATTAAACCACAAGGATTGCAAGGGATTCCTTTGGTGTGCTTCCATCACAAGGTTGTGCTTTGATGTTCTTAGATATACTCTAAATTAATGAATGGATCTTTTATTAAACCCTTGATGATATTAGATGACCAATAATAGATTCCTCAAAAAATAGTCTTTGAAAGCTTAGAAATGTCAAAAACACWAGTGAAGTGATCATTTAGGATTTTGTGCAAACTACAAACACCTAAGTCAAATGATGAAATGATGATGTCCAATATTTTGAAAAAGTACAATTGAAAGTATTTATGTTTTTTTTGTTGTTAATTACTTATTTATAAATTAGTATTTTGGGAAAGACTATAATATCAATTGTGTAGCACAAACCAAAGCAATTGGTATTTTGATAAAATTGTAGTACAATCAAATACTAGGAATTAATAAATTTATTCAATGTACCCATATCCAAAGATTAGTCACTGTCCTTCCTATGAGCATGATCAAATGCCACATCAAGGGAACAAATGGCACACTTCAAAACTCAACACTACTTTGTATGCTATTTGCAAATATGTGAATGCATAACCCTTTCAAGTAGCAAAAAAATCTACTCTCCTTTCAAACCCTTGTTGTATAAATTTTTTTCAAAAATTCTACGGAATGGATGGTACAAAATTACTACAACAATATTCATGACTTGCATGTCAATGAACATTGAAAAACTAGGTGCCAACTACCACATGTATTCAAGATCCTTAATTTAGAGTTTCATTTTGCCCAATCAAAGGTCTTTAAGAAAAGCCATTGTAACCCCAAAGAAGAACAAAATGAGATAACTATGCTCTTTTATTTGTTACTTCATTGTCATTGAGACCTTCAAAGTAAATCATTTTGGACCCAATTTTACACYTTGTGATTGATCCAATTGCACCCTTCCATACATACTCTTTTTTATTATGGTTAGGTTGAAATGTGAAAAGATTATARTACGTGAGAAGTGAAAATAGGCAACAATTTAGATACTTTCAAACAATTGACAAGGTGGTAAGAAGCTTCTTTGTTGTTGGTCAATTGCAAACATTCACAATACCATTATTAGTGTAGTTGATTTCACCACGTCCTTGTCGTTCCATGAAGTAACCGTTACTAAGTTGTGGCCTAAGTATGACTTGTCCTGGCTTCAGTTGCCCTGGCTTCCACATGCAGTGACAATCTAGTGAAAAGAGGGTGTCACCTCAAGTTTTCCATTTCCTCCTCCCTCTGCCAAACAAAAAATTCAGGACCGTTGATTTAAAAATAAAAATAAATCTCTCCCCCGCGGATACTGTTGATCTTCAAAACATCTTTGGATACAAATACAAGTAGAATTACGGTATAGATACTGTACGATATACAATGTATGATGCACAAATATGTACATGGATACATATACTGTACACATATATGTATTTTATGGATACAAGTACTATACAGATACATGTACTATATGGATACGGATATGAGATATGAGATACAGTTATAATATAATGATATGGGATTTATCCCATATTGAATGGCACCCCATCTCCACCTCAAAATTACAAATGGGAGAGGGGAGGGAGAAAAACGTACAATTAACATAATTTCATCTATAAAATTCCGGGGTACCAAAGAATTAATAAATACAAATTGGATTTTGGGTGCAATGTGACACTTTTGTCACAATGCACTCAAAAATGGCTGTACCAGCCAGTCTCCACAGTGATTTGTAAATTTCATTGCCAAGCTAAGTGCTTCAATCAGTGAGAAACTCTTGACGATTGAAGAGCATTTATTTTCCACATCACCCTCCAACAARCAAAACAAAACAAAACCAGGAGGACTTCATTTTTGTTCTAAAAAAGAGCTTTGGGACTCAATCAACTCTCCACTAAATAATTAATACCAGAGAATGTACCGTACCGTACCGTACAGAAAATTGTACACGTGTAAAGCTGAACTTGGCCATGGATCTGAAATGGCTMCAGCAGTCAGTTCAGTTGGCTTCAACAGTGTCCCAGTGAATGGGTGTCCGTCTGATTATTAACTTCAAATAATCAGTGAGTGTCCAAGCTTCGGGGTGGGGGCCGGAATCAGATTTCAGACCCCTGCCTGCCTGCCACACTGGAAGCTCTGGGGCGATCGGCCTGGGCTGGAGTGGGGTGGTTCAACCCCCATTTCGAAACATCATCCCCTCTAGATACACTAGAAAAAATTTACGGGGCCAAAAATTGAGCTCCCTTTTTGAACCACCATACCGGGCTGAAATGGATGGAGCGCGGGCTGAAATGGATGTGAGCAGTCCTTTTTTTTTGGTTTTTGAAAAAGTGCCAGGATGGCGATCACTTAAAATTTGGTGAAGCATTTTATTTCTTCGTACATCCATCTTTCGTACCATAAAACACTTTTCAGTCAAATTCATACACTTTTTCATCCAAATTTGACAATTTCATCCTTATTTTAAATTGGATTGAAACTTTTCTGGCAAAAAAGATTACTTTTTTTTGACAAAAAAAAGATTTTCACTATGAAATGGTGCTTTCTGGCTCCATTTCGCCCAAAAAAAAAGGGTTGAATGTGAGCGGGCTGAAATGGTTGTGAGGCCTTGTCAGGACGCGCTGTCAATCGCGCTCACTGTTCATACCCTGGTTTGGCCCCGCAGGACCTCTTTAGCCCGGCGGGCCAAAAGCTCCCGAGCTCCCAGTGCCACGGAAGGGTAACTTAACAACATTCTCGGGATACAGTAGTGAAGCTATAGTCAGTCAGTCTCACTGTGTATGTAACTATGTGGTTTGTAATTAGGGTTCCAACTGTGCTGTGCTGTAGAGCTGTACCTAACATGAACTGGCAAGATTTTGTAATTGGGATGACCAACACCAAAACACGTGTAAGTTACACTTCGAAGTAAGAAAGAAGAGGTGTGCGTTGCCCGCATTTGTTCAGACCAGTGAGTTGCTTCAGAATCAACATCTTCGATTCAGGAAGTTCTACATTTCCCTTCCATGACACTGCGATCGAACAGACTATGACTATATACATGAAATAAGTAGAGCAGAGTCTAAGTAACTGCCTAGACCTGTTTTCCTCAAAAGAATTAAATAGGAGCCACAGACTGATCATAAGTAACGCACCCGAGGTCCACCCTGGCTCTAGTATATATACATACCCTGTCTTGCTTCTCTAGTATTTCGTACCAAGATCCTCCTCAAACTTTCTCACATGTAGGGTCTGTCAATGCAAAGACTTGGTTTGGAGCTGATACGTATATATCTTGATTAAAATTTTCATGGCGAAGGTCTGATTTGATCTCCACTCACGGTTGTGAATTAAGCTTCATCTGGTCACACGAAAGATGGACTCTTTTGCAGCTTGCGTAATGCGGATTGAGATATAAAAGCAAGAATGATGTGTTTGCTTTCCCGGTGGTCTGCGTGATCAAGTGATGACGCAACCCAYATGGATTGAACGTTGAAAATTGAAACAGAAAGCGCCAATTTAAGTGCCACTGAAAGCCTGAGAGTAGTTTAGTAAGTACCTTCACTGGCTRGCGGTGGTGGCCTGCTGACGTCCGAAACGAAATTTCTGCCGGAGTCTAATTCAAGGCTGGTGAAAGGTTSTTGCGTGAGCCTTGGACTGTTGTTGTGCGTACTTCCAGATTTCTCGATTTCTGTCGACTGACTCGACTCCGCTTTGGCAGCCCAAAGGACTGGAGTCCACTTCCCAGGACTGGCTTCTGTAACGTGCATATACCTCGAACTCGAGCCGCCKGCTTCCTGTGGCACGGGACTACTACCACTGCCCGCCTCTTGTTTCATGCTGCCAGGGGGATGCAGYATTTGAGGAGGCGTCTCCTGCTCGGGCAACCCATGGCCTGCCTCGTGATGAGCCTGTTCAGTTCGGTGCCGCTTCTGACCTGTAAATGCTGGTCCAAGCCTGCTCGACCGGTGAAGAGGTTCGGGAGAAGCTGCTGCCTGATGGGGCTGAGATGTGTGCTGGAAAGCGGAGAGCAGCATGGCCGACGCCTCCTCCACCCGCGCCCGATCAGGGCTGKTGTCGGACGGATCGCTGGGAGGATCCAGCTTGTCTCGTAACGGGCCGGGTTACTTGATCGTGGCAGTGGAGTTGGTGGCCTGCACATGATCAAGCACTATCGCCGTCACTCTTTGGCGCGCCTCGCTACAATTCTGCAGCGCTGCAGCAGTGATAGGGCTTGGAGCTTCAGCAACAACGTCGCTCGCGCATGATTCGAGGGAGTCCCGGACAAAAGTCAAAAGCTTCGCGCACGGGGTGATACACATCTTCTTCCCACGCCGCGAGACCATCTGATCGGCTGCTGGCTAGTTGGCCTCCTGCCTAGGTTCAGAACTGCATGTGTTCCAGTCACATGGAACCTCTTAACAGCTTCCAAGAGTCAACCAAACAGGCTGTGACGTATTGATCCGCCAGACCACGACGACGACGACGACTTCCGCTCAGGCATCGCGAGTACGTGAATTCAAGGATAGTAGAACCCTATCCGCGCCCAACGCTCCCCAAACCTGTCAACGGACTTCAATTAACTGACCAATTAATTCTTCCCCACTGACACGCATCCTGCTTGTTCTGAAGACCTAATCAATATGCAATTATGCATATGGAGCTAGAGTTCTTCCGGAAATCTCATCAACCCCAATGGTTTCCCCAAACTGACATTCAATTGGGGACTTATACAGAAGACCACCATCAAATGAACGCTCCAATCCGCTGAAATCAGAGTAAGCAAAACTAATTATCATTCAATGAAATATTCTCCCAAACCCCAATTAAGTTGCGAACTTGCGATCACCAATTGAGATCAACAAACACTGACACGGTTTGACTGGGGAGGTTGGGCTCTCACGATTTCACCAAGCTTGCCATCCACGACAAAACACGCCACACAAATCAAACACACAAACTCAGATACATCCAAGCTAGCTACTGTAGCTGCAAATCCAGTCACTCCACGAACTACCTAAGTAAGTGGTCTGAATTGCACGACAACACGGGCTTTCAAGCAGCCATGCAATCCCTGTTCCGAAAGCTTTCCACATGGGCTGGCCTTCCGATCCGATGCTTGTGCTGATACAGCTTGGCAAAGCACTCTCAACGCCAGGAACAAAATCCGGCGTGAACACTCGAGCTCCTGGAGGAACGACGTTATTACCAGCACACTTTCACACTTGGAATGTTCGCCCGCTTAATTTGGTCACGGTGGATCAGCATTCAGCAACATACTGTACGCTAGATGTTATTATTAGAACAAGAAGAGTCGGCGAGGCGCAGCACTACTGCATAATCTGCGGTGGCACAGCAGGTAGTGGTCGATTTTTTTTTTTCTTTGTAGGCTAAGTTAGGTGCTTAGCCTGGCGTGCACGGAACCTGGGTGCCATGTCATGCGGTGGTAATTAGTAAGTTTAGGAAGAGGTGAGGGCCAGCTGGGACGTACCTTTCCTGGAACCTTGCCCCTCTCATGGCAATTGGCAACTTGCTACCAACTCTGCCGTGGTTTTGCAACTCTTCACCCGCCCAGAAAGCTGCTGACGGGATGACAGAGCCCCGCCGTTCTACAGTAATAAGCTTGGTGACGGAGGAAGGAACCCACCGACGGACCGGGCGGCCTCTGTGGCACTGCTCGTGATGACAAACATCCCGTAACCCACGGCAGAGCTAAATCTGCTTCACTCACTGGTTCGCAATTCTGTCCACATCCGTTGATCAACCTTCCAGCCAACGAGAAAAGAGTCAGAAAAGAGTCGTTCGTTCTTTGTCCAGGGTCCATGGCCGGAAGCGGTGTCCATGTCGTACATGGGTTCTTGGAACCCCCACCTGCCCCGCTGCCCGTGCGGGCTGAAATCTTCTTAGGGTGGATTATGCAATTATAATGCTCGAGTGTGCAGAGTTTGTACAGAACAGGGCCTTGCTTTCCTGTTTGGAAAATGGTAGATGGTGACCCTAAACCACTCCAGAGCGTTTGGTGCTGGCCCAAACTCAAACAATGAACCGTGCCACCGTGCCCACTGTACAGAGCGCTTGCTCGGGAGGCATGCATACATGTATGTACGTCAGAGTTGTGCAGATACGTGATTTCACTGTTGCGCATGACTGGGGTGATAACAGTCTCCTCACAGATCGATCAGCTCTAGAATTAGTTAATGATTTCTCCTCTGAAGGACGAGGATCCAAGCCCTACAAAGTGCCTTCCTTCCCTGCTCCTTGAAACCCTAAGAATGGTAGCTGCCCTATTTATTATTCCACTTCCAAACGACGAAACAATCTAAAGCGGACGTGAAGTATTAGGATGCCATAAAAGCTCCGTCAGTCTCGGATGATAACTTAACTCTCTGAAATTCGCAGGCGGCCCTGATAGTCTAATAAGGTAGGAGGCTCGAACTTGGATCGGGCATTTTGAATGGAACATGCCTGAGAGGTACTTTCTGCTTTCTTCAATTTATCAAAATGTACCAACGGTGTACATTTCAGGGGGTGGTCGCTTTTAGAGCCCTATGGTGTTTTGACTTCAAAATTTCATAACTAATTCCATGAAGCTTCAAAAAATATGAAACGACTTCAACCATATGTCAATTCTCCTTGTCTTTCAAAGAAAATTTATTGAAAAATATTTCAAGGTGTATCACCTCCCTAAAATTCAGTTTCAACCCTTACATGGTCCACTTATGGACCTCCTACCTTACAGGATGTTTGATACGAGTGAGGACTGAGGAGTTCCTGAAGTTGAAAGAGATAAGTGTTTCCTGGAATGGCACTAAAGTCCACTTCTGTCACGAACTTCATAACTTACCTCAATGTAATTAATTAATCATATTTTCCACCTTCAAGTGATGATGACGAACGAAATTACAGTTACTGTAACTTACAGCAAATTCGCACAAGCCCCACCGTCAGTCAATACCATTGGCGAATAAGTTAAGCCGAATTACTTGCAGAATTTCGTCCCAAAATGAGCACAGAATCTTCCAAAAAAAATAATTAGGGAAAATTCAAATACTGTTTATATGTGCCGCACACTGCCGCTGGGGTAGACATATCTGACCCTAAACCCTAAACCCTTCCATGCGTCTGAGCGTCTACTTGAAACTGCTGAAAGGCGTGTCCTAAATTTTTTTGAAAAAATAAGTAGATACTGCATTCAGGGTGTACAAGTCACATGTGCATCAAAAATAGGGCATGGTTTTAGAAGTAGGGCAAGGCAACCCATTCTTATCAGCCCCCATTTGAGCAAGGTAGTTATAATGCATTATAAGGGAGGCAACCCATTCCCGATCATTTAAGCGATTGAGCATATTTGGAGTGCTCATATGTTGAGGGAAAATAAGTTCTCCTTCACAGAAAGAATATCCTAAGGGATTCCATATTTTTTCAAAACAAAATCATCATGAATTTATTAGCTGGAGATCGAGTTAATCCCACTTCGGTCATATAGGTCTTCCTATTTCCAACTAAAGGCTGATTGCGAAATTGACCACAGGCTAGTTGCAATATTGAGAGATTTGTAGCCAATCAGAATGTGCCACAACTATGTTGGGAACTATGCCGTAATTAATCACTACTCTATGTTACTGGTAGGAAACATGGCACCCTATATCATTACCAATATGGGGCAGTGATTAGGAATGGGTTGCCTCTCATAATTGATAATAGAACTTGTGCTTTGTAAAATGGCACTTAGTAACGAAGGAGTTTTGGGTGATTGCATGAAACACTGTGCGGTTTTGGTAGCATTTGGCATAGTACTCATGATTTTTTTGGGAGTACTGTAAAATTAGAAAAACAATTTTAAAAAGATGTGAAAAATATATTTAATGTATGTACCCATCAGAAGAAGGTACACTATGAAGGAAAAGTGTAGGAAAATTCTCTAAGTAGGAGAACTAGTAAAGTGCAAAATTTCATGAAAATAGGTGTTTTGATGTTTTAGTTTGTAATAAATAGGATAAATAATTTTTGAAGAAACTAAAAATTGTCAATTTGGAAGAACTATATGATGAAGAGATTTCACCAAAAGAATGATCTTAAAACCATCTTGAATGTTCAGAAGTACGCGCGCAAGGGAGCCTTGTTTGCACGCATGTAGAGGAAATAAAACAATGTTTTTTTAAATTCCCTCTAATAGATGCATGCATTCCTAGTGTGGAAATAGACCAAAGAAATTTCAGCTCTAGATCATTAATTTTGGGTTCTCCCCAGTACTAAAAACCCCTAAACTGGAAAGTGTGACAAATTAGCTAAATTTAAATTTAAATATAAAATGATTTTTGAAAATTTCTGAAAAATAAAGAATTTGATTGCTATCAAGAAAGACATCTCCAATAAAAATTTCAAGTTAATTGGATTCATACTTCAAAAGTTATAGTAGATAATAACTCCATCAATTAAAGTGTGACGCAAAATAGTACCAGTCTTTCATGCATTCACCCTTTTGATTGGTGCTACAATTTTCTAATGTAGTAATGCAACACTCTTCATTTCACAACCAACCCTTGTTTGGAAATAGGATGACCTAGTATGTATGCCCAATATGGAATAAACAAAAGCTTCACCTAGAATTTTCATGATAATTTTGCTTTGTGAAATAAAATTTTGAAAAAATATGGAATTCTTTTCAAATCTATTTTTGTTAATGGAATACAAAAATTTCCTTCAACATCCACACTCGAGGTATGCTCTATTGCTTAAATGATCAGAAATTGGTTGTCCTCCATTAAGCCCAATTGAAAGTTGAAAAAGCAGTGAGAAACTAACAAGATTGACGATGTAACCACAAGGCTTTGTCATGGGTTAATTCATTCACTACACTAAAATTGGTAAATAGTGTTGGCAACACTAATTGTCAACACAAACACTAATTGTGATTTTCAATGTTAGGGTTAGAACATTTTTTACCCATTCTAACACTATTTTAGTTCTCCTGTAAAATTTGACATTGGCAAGAATTGGCAAGAATTGGCAAGAATTGGCAGGAATTACAGCAAGCGGGGGGTGCTCTATGGTCGGGCTACAAAAAAAGTAAAAATGTGGCTGTAAAAAAAAATAGTGACAAAAAAAAATACATATTTCACAAGAAATAGAGGAGAGAAAGACAAACCCAATGGTGTCATCCAATGTTCAATCGCATACCTCAAGAAAAAGTTATTGGCAATAAACCGGGAGCGTTTGAATTTAAGGCGGGAATTGAGAGAGGTAGGAATTAGAGGGAAACCACGGAGTATATCCCGCCCCCTTCCTGTTGGAGAATGGAGAAAGAGTGATTGGAGAGCTCTCCACTCCCACCACAAGCTCTTCAAGCCTCTACCTCCCCATGCAAGCTCTTCAAGTCTCCACCTCCCTCCACAAGCTCTTAAAGGTAGTCATCGGAAAGAAAGAAAGGCAAAAACAAAGTTTTCGAGGGAAGGGCCAAAGCTTAACATCAAGAGGCAAAAATTGAGTTTTCCAAGGAAAGGCAAGAAATTGAAGGCAAGAGGAAAAATTTGATTTTTCCACGAAAGGGCCAGAGTTTAACGGCATGAGGCAAAAAATTGAGGTTTCCAGGGAAGGGCTAGAGTTTGATGGCGGGAGGCAAAAAATCGAGGTTTTCAGGAAAGGGCTACAATTTGACGGCGGGAGGCAAAAAATTGAGGCTTTTAGAGAAGGGCCGAAGTTTGACGGCGGGAGTTAAATGCTCCAACACTATTTACACATTAATTTGGAAAATAGTGTTTGGGGTAAAAAACAAGGAACAACACTAATTATCAGCCAACACTATTTATCAATTTTAGTGTAGTTGGACCTCACATCTCCACTTCAATCCTACCTCGTTATGAAGTGTGAATGCGGTTCTAGATAGGATTTGGGAATTCAGCTTTCAAAACCAGAGTCGATGCCATAGTCTGGAGTCTGGACAGAGCCAATAAAAGTAACTGAAGAACGGAAACCCAATGACGGAGGGTCAACACTGAGTGACCAATTGCCGGCAGGCACTGCCAAGCCGTCAGGCGTCAGCACACTTCCCAGGGAGACAAGACAGCAGTGGCGGCTCTTGCATTTTCACACTCACTTCATTTAAAGAAAGGCGGGTCTGTGCTCCACAGTCCACACCAGGGCTGATTTTTCACAAAGTTTTTGCCCGTCCGCGTCCAAAAACCTTGAATTGAAAGGCAAAAAAAATTGTAACCTGTCCCAAAACCGGTAATCTCAAAATCAACCCGTTCATGGAAAGGTTAAAAAAAAAAAACCCGTCCCAAAACCGGTTGGGAATTGAAAATACCCGTCCCGTAAGGAGTACAAATAAACCTCTTAGAATGTTTGTAAATTTTTTTTTAAAAACAAAAACAAAAAATGAAACCAAAAATAAATAATGCTCAAATAGTGATCCTATAATGACATTTCAAAAGTTGGTGTTGTTACCTGTTTATAAAAAAATACTAGTAAAGAAATAAAACGGTTTATCTTCAAGTCGTGGATAATAATGAGAGTGCAAAAAGTCTCATTATAAAAAATATGGCATTATTTTTCCAAAAAAAAAGTTCCACATGGTTTATTTTTCTTGCTAGACCAATCGTGCCATTGCAATTAGTGCATTTTAATTCCATCTTAGACATATTTATGATTAGGTTTTTATTCTATCTTCTACCTACTTCTACTTAAAAAAAATTTAAAGACAAAAATATTATGCTTTGTTATTTTTTTACTCTTTTCCAAGACTCTTGAGCAACTCAATTCTTCACCACAAAGATTTAAAGCTCTAAACTTTGTAGTGCAAAAAGTTAAAGTTAAGAAGGTTTAGAGTCAAATAATCTAATTGTGATATGTGTTGAAACTAATAGAAGTAAACCTTCTCAAAGGAAGGTTTTCCAAAAACATTTTCCTAATGATTTGCATTGCTTTAAAGTTTGATATATTTAGGTTGAATTTTTGTTGAATTAAACATCTTTTTTTTTAGTTCTACCTCTTATCTCCCTTCTTTGCTCTTAGTTGGCAATAATGGTCACTTTTATAATAAAATTTTCAAGTGCAATTTCTAATTTAAAAAGACAGAAATGTGAAAGTTGCATTTTCAAGCATAAATTGTAGTCTGTGGCTCAAAATAGTACTTTCGGGTACATGCAAAGACTCAATAATACTAGTGAAGTCCTCCATCACCTTTATTCTACCTATGTATATTGTTTATATGGCAAACTAAGTACTTCCATCCATCTTTGCTATCCAATAATGAACATCATGTGTTTTATGAATAATAAATGTGAAATTCAATTGCCTGTCTAGATTTCATGTTCCACTAGTGACTAGTGTGCCTTGTGCCGTTGTCACAAGCAAAATAAAAATAAAAGTAATTTTTAATTTTTGGATTCATAGAAAACCTCAAAAAAAAATAACTTTTGCATTGTAAGTCGGAACGCCACAAAACCAAGCCCTTGCACCCTTCCTTGCCAAGAGCTTTCCAACAATACCAAGCACACCACCGGAGGACGCACAATCTGGGAGATCTCAATGTAACAAATAAACAAACAAAACAAAACAAACAAACAAACAAACAAACAGCCTCATGCCAATCATATTTAATAACTACTTTTGGACTTTTGAAAGTCCAAATTTAATAATGGCCATCGGGAGAAAAAAAATGGGTTATCGGGAGATAATGCAAAACATCGGGAAATCTATGCAAAACATCAAGAGATTTGTGAAATCATCAGGAGATTTGTAAAAACATCGAGAGATCTATCGATGTTATAATTTGGAGATCTTCCGATGTAAAGTCCAAAATTCATTGAAAAGTCCAAAAGTAGTTAAATATGGCATCCTCATTTAAAGGATAGATACCTCCAATAGTAGTAAAGGTGACTTGTGGTACAAAAATTACTAAAAGGTTGAAAATAAAAAATGTAACAAATGATTGCAAATTTGCAATCATCCAAATATGCAACACATTTTCTACATTTTATTTAATTTTTATTTGGTTACTAACTGCACCTAACTTTTTGGTCACTCTTTTTAATTTGATTATAATGTTTTCCAAAGGTTGTTTTAATGCCAATGACCCCTACGTGTAATACAAGAGTTGCGTACGTGTGACTTTGGGAGTGCATCAAATTCTACTTAGGATGCAAAATTTGTTTTATAATTGTTATTTTTAGCCCTAATTTGGAAGATTTTGTTTAATTTAGAAAGATCATTTTGGGATGGAGGGAGGATAAATTATTTTTTCCTCTATTTTTGTTATTTGAAAAAGTGAATGAATAAGTGCATGACAAATTTTGTTGAAATAACGATATTCCATATGCCATTTTCAGACTGCGTGATCTAAACCATCTAGGACTAGTGGGTGAATGCAAGAAAGACTAGTACTATTTTGCGTCACAATTCGAATTGCAGAGTTTCCATCCACTATAACTTTTGAAGTATGAGACAAATTAACTTGAGAATTTTATTGGAGATGTCTTGCTTGATAGCAATTAAATTCCTCATTTTAGAAATTTTAGAAATTTTAAAAAATCATTTTATATTTAAATTTTGATTTAGCTAATTTGTCACGTTTTGCAGTTTAGAGGTTTTTAGTATTGGTGAGTGCCCAAAATTAATGATCTAGAGCTGAAATTTTTGTGGTCTATTCCCACACTAGGTAGGCATGCATCTGCCAAAGGAAATCTAAAAAACCATTATTTTGTGTCCTCTTCATGCGTGCTAACAAGGCTCTCCTGCGCGCGCACTTCTGAACATTCAAGATGGTTTTAAGATCATTGTTTCGGTGAAATCTCTTTATAAGGCCATATTTGTTATATTGAGACTTTTCGGAGATTTTGAGACATAATACTAACTATTGGGAACTTCATTTAAAAAAATAGCAATTGAAACCAAAAATAAATAATACTCAAATAATGATCCTATAATGAAATTCTAAAAATTGGTGTTGTTACCTATTTATAAAAAATACTAGTAAAGAGATAAAGCAGTTTATCCTCGAGTCGAGGATAATAATGAGACTGCGAAAAGTCTCAATATAACGAATATGGCCTTTTATCATAAAGTTCTCCCAAATTGCTAGTCTTTAGTTTAAAAAAAGAATTGCATTTCCTATTTTCTACAAATTAAAACATCAAAGCACCTATTTTCATGAAATTTTGAACTTTTTTAGTTCTCCTACTTAGAGAATTTTCCTATGCTTTTCCTTCATAGGGTACCTTCTTCTTATAAGTTTATACATTAAATATGTTTTTCACATTTTTTTTAAATTATTTTTTTAATTTTACAGTACTTCCGAAAAAAACATGAGTACTATACCAAACGCTACAAAAACAAGGGGGTCTTTCTTGCAATCACCCTAGTGTAGATTTTTCTAAACCATTTGGGACATGTGTAGATTTCTAACTGGGCAGTCTGAACTGTATAAGTGCCAAAGTTGGGGAATGACTGCCATTTTAACTAAATTCGCCATGTTTATTAAAAGTCACTCGCAAGAAATCGCGCTTGTTTCGAGGAACAGTAAGAACTTATACGGTGGGCTGGGTAAAGGAGTCCGTTCGTCAGTCCAGAGGAATGACATACCAAACGGAAACGACACTCAATGAATTGAAACTAGAGATTACTCATCACTGCAATGGGCCTTTCACTTCAACTGAAAATGGACTGAGATGGAAATTTGGCAGTTTGGCACTGACTGACATTTGCAAACGATGCATGGACCTGGAGCTCCAAGTCAACGAAGTTGAAGTTAGAGATGATCCGGTCGAGGGCTTGCTTGGAATTGGAGAAGACTGAGCTCCCGTATTAATTAGATACTGGGTACAGTACAAGCAAAGTGACACTTTAGACGAAGTTTCCATGAATGTAAGATGCAAGATGAGAGGAAATTTACAAGCAAGGTTCATTGATCCGGTGTGGAAGGCAATGCAATGCAATGGACCATTTGCGGAGAATGCAGTGACGCTTACCACCTAACCCAGATCACGAAGAGAATAAGAATGAAGTTCGATTAATTAGGTTCAGTGAAGTTTGAAATTCAGAGAGTAACTTATATTCAAACTAATTAAGCAGGGTTGAGTTTGGTGTGTGACACTATTAACTACTCGTGTACCATCCAACAATTAATGTTATTGACCGTGAAGATTAATCCTGACAATTTCGCTTGCAATTAGAAAAGAGATTTCTAACCCTGCGACAACGAAATTGAAGGATGTTTGTAGACGCATCGTCGATCCATAATGCCAGGATCTTTGAAAAGACGTAACTGTACTGTACATTGAAGAAATTCTCACTTGAATTTWGACCTCTTTATCATTTTTGAATATTCAAATGTCATTCTTGTACTTCACCTAATTCTAGGTGCAAACTAGATTTCTTAGAAATTGAGTAACAGATCATAGAGAGGGACCGCGAACAAAAGAGACCCATATGCAAACCTGGCTTTGACCTCCGCCTTATAGATTATTTTCACCCGATTCAAACATACCCAAACCAACCTCCTTCAGAAACTCTTCTAATGAAAGCAGAATTCAGTCCAAAGCATCGACCGTACGTGACAATGTATGAATAGTTTAACCGCCATTAAACATTCAAGCCTATTACCATCCACCACTGAGAGTTTCATCAAGTGACTTGATTGCCACTCACTTCCTCCAATCATTCACCATTCAGCACTTCAGATTTCATCCTCACTTTGATGGAAATGATAAGAACTAGGGTCCTTGGAATTGGGGAGATTTCAGGCTAGAATGTGAAAAATTAGAATTGGGTATGTCTAAGAGTTTCTAAGATTCCGTGGAAATTTGGGTATTCTTACCGTATCAGTCTAAACGCACGACAGTATATATCTGGAGGCTTTGGCATCAGCAGCAAATTTTCATTAAATTGATTTAACCCTGGAAGAACGAATCATTCATAGGCCGAACTGAAGCTCCCCAAATGCAGAATTAGAGAACAGTCAGCGAAGTGAACAAAAAATTTAGTCAAAACTGGGTGATTTGTCCCCAAAGCATACCAAGTTTAGGGTTCAGTACATGATCAGCGAGTACCTTCAACAAGCACAAACTACACAATCCAGGAAACCGGCAGAAGCAAAGAGCAGACAACGACCCCAAACCTAATCCACTCTCAATGCCTACTCTGACCTATTGGGACAAACAACGAAGCTATTATTCGAAAAGAGTCGAAAGATTGCTACAAGCTCCAAACCTAAAAAGCTTCAAGATTACTGGATTTTCCACCAACTTTAATTTGCTTTTTCTACCAGCTAGCATTGCTTTTACAAATTGCTGAACGGATGACGAGAGTAATCTGGATCCCACCAATTGCAATACAGATTAGGACTCGTGCGCGCAAATCCAAGAGCGTACTGTTGTCTTCTAAACTTCGCGCCCTCTTGTGTAAGTGTATCAAGACACCAGCTTCAAAGTTCTTGTGTATTGATGGCAATGCGAGAGGCAATGCAGAAAGGCCCGCCAGGTGCTCGAAACCCTAAATCCTTTTTAGCCAACAGATCTCCGCAGTCCAAATTCCAGCTTTCTGCGCATGTTGAGCCATGGAAATCTGAGTCGTTTCCAAAAATGGGGATCTGAAGCAGCAGCAGCAGCAGCAGCAGCAGCAGTATATGAAATCAGCTTCAACAAATTGTTTAATACACATCAGATTAATTATCATCGCAACACAGTACTGAACATTGTTGTGTTGGGAACTGGAGACTGCTCACGCTTCTCATATCCAACACATTACAAAATCAAAAGAAAAGAAGAAAAACACAAATTGACACTGTCGGCACACAATTGTTTCGAAAAACCTTCATCCAAGTCCTATCTCAATCAAAAGCTGAAGACGCATTAAGAATTCAAAACTGAACCGGCAAATGAACCTATTGAGGATACTGTATTGCCACGGTCAGATCTTTGAAGTTATTTCATCTTCTTCAACATAAGGTAGGAGGTCCATAAAGCGCCCATCTAAGGGCTGAAGCTCAATTTTTGGCAAGGTGAAACTGCTTGAAAGAATTTCGGTAAATTTTTCTTGAAAGACAAGTGGAATTGGAAGCTAACCCAAGTCGTTTAATATTTTTTGGAGCTTTGAGGAATTAGTTATGATTTTTTGAAGTTGCAGAAAAGTGCTTTTCAATGGGCTCTAAAACCAACCACCTCCTCAAATGTAGACTTCTTGTACAGTACATTGGAGAATGCCAATGTACCTCCGGAGCTTGATTGGTTTTAGAACGTGCTCCATTTCAGGACCTCCTACCTGAGTTGTCAATTTCTTGAATCGGTAGTTTCCCCATTCTCACAAACATCACTCAAACCTCATAGTTCAAATTGGATAACCAAACTCAAATTATACTATCTCCTATCCCTCCAAAAGAGAGGTACACCCTAGTTTGCATTAGATGCCCTCTCTCAAAAAATGTACAAGCCGTTGATTGTTTTTAAAAAAAATACTTACCTTCGAAATCGCCATTGATTTCTCAAATAATCACAAACCATTGATCTTGTGAGATTTAATTTGAGCTGTCCAAATATAAATATTGATATTGATACAAAATGAATACTAGATATGGATACAATATTGTATACAAATACATAGTAAATACAAGATACATATGTGATATAGATATGGATATAGTACTGAACACGGATACTAAATACGGTTACTAAATATAGATACTAAATACAGATACTAAATACAAATACTAAATATGGATATTGAATACAAATACGGGATTCGAGATGAATTGTCCCATATTGATTGTCAATTAAAGTGGTTTCTCAAAATTATAAGATAGGGGGAAATAGGGGGAAGGGGTATGAAAAACTTAAAATTAATTGGTTTCATGACATTTGGACCTACAATGTGAAAAATATTGAATTTTGAAGTTTCTAGGAATTAAAAAATTAGGAAATTACTGTACTTGTATTTCAATTGTGGCAAAGGCATAGGGTACACTAAGGTGGGCACACCCAAGAGCGCACTTGACTTTAAAATGCCATCTATAGTTTGTGTACATAAATCACTAAGGTGGGTATACCCAAAAGCACACTTGACTTTAACCCCTAAAGTCTCATTGGCCCTACGGGGGCCAAAATGTGACTTCGGATAGGCTCGTATAGTCTCAATATTCATCATAATTTTTTTAAACTTTTTTGTGAAATCACATAAGCTTTGTGGGAATATAATTTTTATTTCAATCAGTGCCCGAGAGCAAAAATTATGGCACAAAAAGCTACAAATGGAGGTCGGTAGGCAACACAAAAAAAATCATAGAAAGTCAAAATAAAACTTTAAATTTTTTTTTACTAAAGTATTACATTTTTTTGTACATAAAAAAAATGCTTCATTCTATTTGGATTTGTAATGAGAAAGTTATGAACAGTCTTGTTTTTTGGGCAATCTAAGCAATTTCTTGGAAAAATACCTTCTAGGATTTATTTCCGAATGCAGTTTTCACAACTTTTCAAAACAAATTGTTGGACAAGGTGAAGTTTAATTTCTAGGACAATCTCACCATTGAGATTATTGTGTTTCAATCCCATCTTAGAGCTATTAACCATTTAGTTTTTTTTTCAATCTTAAACCTACTTCTACTTAACAATTTTTTGAAGAATGAAGATCAAGTGTTTTTTTTTTTAAATAATTTTTCAAGACTTTCAACTCAATTTCTTAATATAAAATTTTTTAAATTCAAAGTCTTTAGTGCAAATATTTTTGACAAATGGCGGTCAAAGTAATCTGAAATTGCAGACTGTAGTTCAAGAAAACTTTCTTTTTCAGTTTTGAATGCTAATATCTACCGATCTATACGGTCAAACTTCATGAAATTTTTACCACATGATCTTAGACAAGCGAAGTACAAGATCTTGTGGTTAGATTTTATGAAAAATATTGTTTTTTCTTTTTTGGATGAACATAGATAAAATGGCAGTTTTGAGTGGTTTGGGGCAAAAATATTTCCTTGGGACTTTAGGGGTTTTAGCGCCATCTACAGTTTGTGTACATAAATGAGTCATGTACACAAACTATAGATGGCGCTTTCAAAAACAAACTTTGACCTTTAACCCCTCAACGCCCAAGGTCCAACCATGCTTGAAAGCATCCTCCTTTTGCAAGTGTTAAAAGTCTCACTTCCAATCACTTATGAAGATCTCAACATACAATATTGTAGTGTGCATGTTGTAGATGTTGTGGAAAACATTTGGAGTCATTTGACTGTATAGATTGAAAGATTATAATGTTTTAGTGTTGAAAAAAAGGTGCTTAAATCTTCTCAAAAACACATTTGGAGGTGAGATTTGATTTCTAAACTAATTCAAATGAAAAAACTTTAAACAAATGATTCAAAACCAGAATAGACACACTCTGGTGAAAAAAATATCATGAAAATGACTAATTGTGTCTGCAAAATGGATTTGAAATGTCAAAAAACAGTGAAAAAAGTAGCAAAAAATCACATTTGTGGCTAAACCTCCTTCTATTAAAATGCCTCTCAGTCACTCATAAAGTCTTCGATGGATACAAAATCTTAACCACACAAACTAGATTAGTAAGCGTAACTTTTCCAACAAAAATTATTGAAAAAGGATCATGTATAAAGAAGTTATGAGCCACCAAAGTTCACTGAAATGCAAACATTTCTGGATTTTGAACTTTGAATTGCTCCCAAACATTCAAAAGAAATTGGATTGGCATGAAACTTTCACCACACTAACTAGATCTTTACGAGAACAAAACTCAACAAATTTTATCGAAAACAAACACTTGATGAAAAAGATACAATCCCCCAGGTTGCAGCCATCACAATGCAATGTGCTGAACTTAAATTGAACCTGAGAACTTTGAATGACTTTCACAAACTCAATACATCTTGGATTGATTTGAAAATTTTACCATAGAAACTGGACTAGTATGCGCAACTTTTCCAACAAGTTTTATTGAAATCGGACATTGGATGCTAAAGTTAGAGCGCTTCAAAGTGGACCGCCAGACTGTGTTAGGCCACTTTTGGGCCTCTTGGGTGTTGAGGGTTACTAATTTTTGCATATTGTATCTAAATGCTGCGTTTTTTGGTGCATTGGAATATGAGTTTCACTTGCCAAGATGACAACATGAGATTCTAAATAGCCTAATAATAATTAGGCACAATACCAATTAGTAGCGCTTTTGGGGTGTACCCACTTTAGTTCAAACGATGTTCACTGTGCTTGAAACTTGCGATTTTCAACCAAATCAAAACTGACTCCATGTTGGATGCCGTCCACGTGTCCCCACTCAAGACAATTTATAAAATACGTTGAAAAAACACTGCTATCACGACCAGGGTGAACTGACCCCTTCATTGCCCCTTTTTCTTACCTCCGAGGAAAACACTGAAATTCTTTTATCTGCCACGCATGACAAATTTTGCAAATTCTGAATTCATATTTACAATCACAGTCCTCAAATTAGCTGGAGGAGATGAAGAAATATCAAATTGACGTGGCACAAAATAGGGGGCAATTTTTACATTTACCCTCTGACAAGGGTAAATGAGGGGGTCAGTTCACCCTGGCCCTGCAATCACTCCCCGCCCACCACGGAAGGCGGAAGTGATTGCAAATACTACTGTAGAGTGTAGACTATGCCTAATTAAAGTTATGAAAAAGAAAAGCGAAGAAACGAAAAGGTGCTTTTGACAAAAGCCCGACGAAATCATACGTGGAGCAAGGGTGGCAGAGTTCAGTTGGCCCTGGACGGATATTGCCCGGCGTCCAGCGGTCGATGCGACCGGCAGGTGCCGTTTCCTCCGTCACCCTGGTCGCCGGCGCAACTCAGTTGCTGCTTCCGCAGCCGCAACGCTGGAAGCCTGGAAGCTCGCAGAGCCTGCCATCTGCAAATGCTCGCAATCCCAGGGGCCCAGTTTGGGTCGTTGCTCGCTTTTTCGCATTGGAAAGCCCCGCTTGGATGTCATGAGTCAGTTGCAGAGAGACGGAGGGAGACGGGGAGGGAGACGGAGAGCGAGTCTTCGTCCTTAGGGGTTGGTAATTTACGCGAAGGTAGGCACAGTGAAGCTGCTTCGGGTCTGGCATTGTCGGTTGTGCTTACACGTCGACGAGCCAGGTTCTTCCGTTCAACAGCGTTCGTTGTGATCGAGGGCTCCATGATGTCCTGCTCTTGTTGCTTTCGGATTTAATTGGGGATTTTTCCTCGCGTACTTTTGGATTGCGTAGAGGGTTTCTGGTGTGAAGGGCGGACGTACTGCAGAGGCCACATTCGATTCGCTTTCGTTGGTTCTTTGCAAGGCAGTCGCGAAGGGTGTGCCGTGAATTGAAGACAGTGGAAAGTGGTGCTCATAGTTGACTCCATGTTGGATGCCGTCCACGTGTCCCCACTCAAGACAATTTATAAAATACGTTGAAAAAACACTGCTATCACGACCAGGGTGAACTGACCCCTTCATTGCCCCTTTTTCTTACCTCCGAGGAAAACACTGAAATTCTTTTATCTGCCACGCATGACAAATTTTGCAAATTCTGAATTCATATTTACAATCACAGTCCTCAAATTAGCTGGAGGAGATGAAGAAATATCAAATTGACGTGGCACAAAATAGGGGGCAATTTTTACATTTACCCTCTGACAAGGGTAAATGAGGGGGTCAGTTCACCCTGGCCCTGCAATCACTCCCCGCCCACCACGGAAGGCGGAAGTGATTGCAAATACTACTGTAGAGTGTAGACTATGCCTAATTAAAGTTATGAAAAAGAAAAGCGAAGAAACGAAAAGGTGCTTTTGACAAAAGCCCGACGAAATCATACGTGGAGCAAGGGTGGCAGAGTTCAGTTGGCCCTGGACGGATATTGCCCGGCGTCCAGCGGTCGATGCGACCGGCAGGTGCCGTTTCCTCCGTCACCCTGGTCGCCGGCGCAACTCAGTTGCTGCTTCCGCAGCCGCAACGCTGGAAGCCTGGAAGCTCGCAGAGCCTGCCATCTGCAAATGCTCGCAATCCCAGGGGCCCAGTTTGGGTCGTTGCTCGCTTTTTCGCATTGGAAAGCCCCGCTTGGATGTCATGAGTCAGTTGCAGAGAGACGGAGGGAGACGGGGAGGGAGACGGAGAGCGAGTCTTCGTCCTTAGGGGTTGGTAATTTACGCGAAGGTAGGCACAGTGAAGCTGCTTCGGGTCTGGCATTGTCGGTTGTGCTTACACGTCGACGAGCCAGGTTCTTCCGTTCAACAGCGTTCGTTGTGATCGAGGGCTCCATGATGTCCTGCTCTTGTTGCTTTCGGATTTAATTGGGGATTTTTCCTCGCGTACTTTTGGATTGCGTAGAGGGTTTCTGGTGTGAAGGGCGGACGTACTGCAGAGGCCACATTCGATTCGCTTTCGTTGGTTCTTTGCAAGGCAGTCGCGAAGGGTGTGCCGTGAATTGAAGACAGTGGAAAGTGGTGCTCATAGTTGTGTCATCGAATTTGTCGAAATCTTGCGCTTCGCCATCGTGCGCAAATTTTCATGTGAGTATTATTGTTGAAGACTGAATCATCGTTTCTGGAATGGCGTTACGAATTGGGAGATTAGCGCGTGTTCAGGGAATGGACATGGTCGTTTCGATGTGTTTTCTGTRACGYGCGAAYGATCCAAGCAGATCGTAGTAATATTTTTGTTTTGGAATTCGGAATTTAGGACCTTGATTTGGAGTTCGATTTCCAGAAAGTTCGATTGAAATGGAAGCCACGGTGCCCATGGCGATGGAGTCATTGTATCGTCCACCGGCGCTGGTGTGGGCGATGGCGTCGGCGGTTGTGTTGTTCTGGGGAACAGGCCTGATCGCCGGCAAGAGACTGATCAAACARAAAGTGTCGCCCCTGTCTTGGATGGCCATTTGGAAACGGCAAGTCGTCGACGGGTTCTGGATTTGCGCGGAGGAGGTTTTGTTCGCTTGGTTGGCTCTCTTGAACATGATCATGGGCGTTATGTTTTGGATTCTGGACTTTTACCATGAGGGACGACCGCCCTCGAACGCCAATTACTTCCCTGTCACCAGCCAGTTGGAGAAAGTGGCTGAGCCGGATCTCCGGAACCCGGAACCGAAAGACTCCGTCGTGCTCAAGCCCAAGCGGGCCGGCATTCTGCGCCCCAGAAAGGTGAAGGGGAATGTTTGTGGGTGCTGGGGCTATGAAGTGCCTGAGCCARTCCATGGAGTGCTTGGACAGGTATATATCGTGGTTTGGTCAGGCTGCAAAATCCATGAGCTTTCTTGAATTCTCCTTTCTGATGTTCTTCATAATTCATCCAAGTTCAACATCATTCTCTTACGTGACTTCTTATGAAAATTGTGAAAAAGCGTCAATGCTTATGAAACAGGGTTTGCGCAGAAATGATCATTACATATATTGGGGAAACGGGTATCTAGTTGTCGACCTTTTGGAGCTCAATAGATGTAGTATTGACGTTTGTAACGGTAGAGTGGAGTAGTTAGGCAAAAAAATTGCATTKGGCTTTGTGTATTATTAACAAATTCAGTGTGCGTAACATGTGTAGGAAGAAGAAGAAGAAGAAGCGGAAGAAGTGAAGCCTGTCAAACCTCGCTGGTCCGATTGCCAGTGCCCTGAATGTACTGTCCTTTTGATGACACAAAAAGAAGCATCAAGCAGACTGTTCGTTCGATGTGAGGATTCCGTCGCCGGAGGGCAACGATGTACGAATTTCTGTGGCTTGGAATCCAAGGTCTCTAACTCAGAGGATTTGAAGCCCATGTTTGCGTCTTCAGTGGCTGATTTTAATCCTCCACACATCACCGCAACTAGAGGTACACTGAAGCCTTTTTCACCGTCTCACCATCTTTTGTCCCGCCTTTTTCACTCGGACATAGTTTGAATGTGTGTCACATGTGCTACAGTCAGTGATAGTGCAACAAGCTTGCAGAATATTCTAGAATGTCAACCAATAGTGCAGGTCGTAATAACAAAGAATTGAGAGTGTAGTCGAGATTACTCACATGCTTGACTTCTGCAATGACGCCTGCAAGTGCGCTGATTGTTGTCAATTTTAGCTCGAAAACTTCAGACGAGGAATTTCGTCAAGAGAGAAAATCTGATGTTGTTTGTGTGTGCAGAAAACACGGCGGTACTGTTCCTCCATGGCCTGTTCAGTTCGTCATCGTTCTGGTTTGACACCAACTTGGTCCCTCACCTCTCAGATGAAATCAAGGCACAGCATAGGATTCTGGCTCCTGATCTTCTCGGTTGCGGGCGGAGCCCTCGACCCCTGAATTGTGCTTACACAGTGGCTGACCACATTCAAGCCCTGGAGAAGTCCATAATTCACAGGCATGGGTTGGAGAGCTTCCACATCGTGGCACATTCCATGGGATGCATCATGGCCTTGGTGAAGTCATATGCTTATTAAAAGTTTTAAAATTTCACTTCTCGGGATTTTTTTTGAATTTACTATGAACATTTTAAGAAAAATTCAAAGTAATTTATGTAATGAAGTTTTGGAAAAATATGAAATCCTTCCAAACTCTATTGTTGTACATGAGAAAAATTCCACATTCAAAAAACTTGCACTCCAAATATACATATTTGGTTATTTGATCAGAAATGGGTTGCCTCCCTTATAACCTCATTTTWCCTTTGAGGGAGGGACTGAAAAATCGTCTCTTTTGAGGTGCTGCTACCTTCGGCATGTCTGAGACGCGGTCATGGGACCATCCCGCCCGCCCGCCCGCCCGGGCGAGAAGCCGACCTTATCCCCTGGCCCGGAAAAGCAAGCAAGTCCAGCCCAGTGACGGAGGGAGCCCGCAGCACTTGGACGGAGCTGGTGAGTGGCAAGGAACTCAGCCAAGCACCATGGATCACAAACGACAAGCAGTCGGCCAGCGTGCGACTGCGACTAATAAGCTTACGGGGCTGCTCGTTGCATCTTCTGYAGCCTCAAATTCTTCTCCCGTAGCACATTACCACTCAGTTGTTTGCATCACCCCGTCTTGCTCCTCCCTAGGTACGCTTCCATTGCCAATTCCCCGTTTCCGGTCTTCCGTTGCCTTTCAATTTCGTGGTCTTCGTATCTCGCTGGGATTTCTTTTCGGTGGATTCCCAGGGTTTCAGCATTGTCTGCCTCATCTGTCCCGCCTGCCAATTGGGTCGATGCCCACTTTAGAATTGGACGGCATTGCGTCGCTTTCTCCGTGCCTCATCCTCATCAGGTTTTTGGGTCGAATTGGGTGTGGATTTCCAATGACATTGATAGTTGTTCGTGTGGAGCTTCTGCAGAAGAGGGATAGGAAAGAATGGTGACGATGGTGGCGCAGGCGAGTGCCCTCGGGCAAGCTGTCGCTYTTGCGCAACCGTGCTCCTGCCGCGACGTGGAGAGCACCTCCCGAAAGCCTGCGTCGTTCTTGGGCCTCAAGAATGCCAAAGATTTACCGCTCTCCTCTTCGCTGGGTGAGCGGGAGGTTTTAATGCGTTCCGGTTTTGCAAGCAGTAGCAGCTCTGGGGCTCGCAAACCGGTCGTCGCCATGGCTGCCAATGCGGCCGCGCAAGCAGCAGCCATGTCGTCGGGCACGCCCGTGCGGAGCACCAGCGTCTTGGTGGTGGGCGCCACGGGGACGCTGGGCAGACAGGTGGTGAGACGGGCTCTTGATGAAGGCTACGACGTGAGGTGCCTTGTCCGCCCCCGGCCYGCGCCAGCTGATTTTCTTCGTGACTGGGGCGCCACTGTCGTCAATGTAAGATCGGGTAACTTGTTCCCCTCGTCTCGTGGCTCCATTGCAGACAACATAATTGAGTGGGAAGGCAGGGGGGGCCTTCCAAGAATATTTTCGTGTTACAGTGGTCCACAGTACATGGGCAAGACTTGCATTCAAGATTCTTASAGGGAAAGGAGCCTTGATTCAKGGAAAGCAAATGGGCCTTTGCCTTGAAGTTTACGATTGTTATGCACATGGTGCTCGTTGCAATGGACTGGGGGAAGCCCTAAWAGGTTACATTGCTCAGTTGCCACTCGATGTCCCTGATTGCGAGAATRGTGCCCTCGTTTGGGATCGGACCATCACTAATACAACGTCATCTGTTGGTTTCAGGGTGACTTGAACAAGCCAGAGACGTTACCAGCGGCGCTTGTTGGGATTCATACGGTGATCGATTGTGCCACGGGACGGCCTGAAGAACCCATCCGAAGAGTGAGTGCYCATGGCCTCTGACTACTTTTTGGACTCTTTGAGTTTTGAACTCTTTGAATGTAATGTTCRTGTTTTGGGTATGGAGAATAATGTTAGGGTTCCTTGGTTCATCAATCGTTGGCAGTAGTGGTACCTAGGTTTCTATGTGTGACCTTTTATTTTCACGTCTTTGACGTTGGGGAGCTTCGGASATTAGCTGGTTGGTGCCTTAAGTGTTGGATGGGGAATGMAATTGCAGGTTGACTGGGATGGGAAGGTAGCTTTGATCCAATGCGCGCAAGCCATGGGCATCCAGCGCTTTGTTTTCTTTTCTATTCACAACTGTGAAAAGCACCCGGAGGTTCCACTGATGGAAATCAAGAGGTGCACGGAGAAGTACATTGCGGACTCAGGCCTCAATTACACCATCATTCGGCTTTGCGGATTTATGCAGGTTTGACTTCCATACGGTTTRACCTCTTTCTGAGTTTCTKTCTGCTTATTTTCTTTTCTWCTATGCCATTGACTGAGTCGTGTTTCTCACAGTCACGATTTTGGAATCTGTGCAGGGTTTGATTGGACAATATGCTGTCCCAGTTCTAGAAGACAAGCCTGTTTGGGGAACGGATGCGCCCACCAGGATCGCTTACATGGATACCCAGGTAGCTGTTTGAACTGGATCTTGTATTTCTTTTATATAAATAGACATGGTTGTTCCGTCTGGCGCCATGGGGTGGAATCAAGCATTAGATAACATGTGCTTAGTAAAATGATCAGGTAAAGTAAGATCTTTTCTCCAGGAGCCGAAAACCTTAAAACTTGTTTGGCAGGACGTCGCACGGCTAACGATGGCAGCTCTTCGAAATGAAAAAGCTGAGAAGCAGACCATGACTTTGGCAGGTCCTCGTGCTTGGACCACCCAAGAGGTACTGCCCCCACCACTATATTCTATACCATTCTTGCAATAAAAACTGAATGGTACAAATTGCTATCATGTATCTTCATTGTACCCCATTGTAGATTGGCGCAGCACATGATCTTTTTTTCTTCTAAGTGAGCATTACCTATATATAATTTCAATGAAAGAGAGTTTCACCGTCAACATGGTATTTTTCAAATTTCAATTGATTGAGGAGAGACAAATTAAGACTTATAATGCTCAATTCTTGCCTTCTGCAAATTTTSAAGAGGCTGAATATTAACCCTTAGAGGAAGCACTGGTGATCATGGAAATTATCAATTTTGATACCATGGGAATCACTAGTTTAAAAAAATTCAAAAGTACTCATTGAAAGTCAAAGTACTATAGAAGATCTTTACTTTCCACCCCTAATTCCATGGATGAAGAGTTGCACTTTTGTATTGTACAGTTAGATTCTCTGTCATTCATCGGATGCAGAACTTCCGCGTGGTTGTTTAAGGATTATGTAGAGCAAAATCAAAGAGAAATCTATACTACTTCTAACTAATATGCATGGGCGCAAGGATTGAGACAAATGATTATTATGAAGTGAGCTTCAATAATTGATTGGGATGGTAGTAGCAAGAACTAGTGAAGGTTTATGTAAGGTGGAGTATATGATTGGGATAGCAATGGCAATCTTGGGTGATTGTAAGACATACTTGTCAAATTTGTTGTGTTTTTTATTTTTAGCTTTCAATACTTTTGTAATATAAGTCACCTTCACTACTATTGGGGGCATGGAACACGAAATCTAGAAGGTTGATTGAATTTCAATTCTACTATTCTAACAACACGTAATGTTCCTCCTTATGGAACTATTTTAAAAGTGGCCATTGTTGTCATCTAGAGCATAGATAGGAGATCAAAGCTGAACCTAAAAAAAATTTATCCAACATAAATTTGACTTGAATATAACACACTTTAGGCCTATCCAAACACACTAGGAACATATTTTTGGAAATTCCTCTCCTAAAAAGATGTATTTCTATTAAAAGAGCTAGCCTACCAAATCTGATGATGTAACTCTTTGAAAAAAATACTTGATAATTTGTACTAAAAAACACCAAAACTATATGTGTGATATATATTCGAAATTCAATCTCATCTTTTGAATTAATTTTGAAAAATTTGAAATAATTCATATATATTTTTTATTGCTATAAATAGCTTATTTTTGAATTTCATGTTCATTCAATCATTTTGCAATACTTATGGCATAAAACAACTTCCACATTGAACGTGTGATGAAAAATTGGACAAGTGTTTTTTTCAATCACCCTAAACAATAGTACTACAAAGTCTTTGYAAAGGGAGATTTTTTCCCCCACCTCCATGTGAAGATAAATTTAGAAATCTCCCCCTAATTGTGTAATTGATATATTTGTAATTGTGTGCTAATCAATGAGTTCCTCCATTTACTCCTTCCATGAACATTCTTAACTTCTGAATGTCCAAGGCCTCTTTTGTGCTTCTTAGCATTGCTCTAAATTGAACAACAATTCAACATTTTGATAATCTTGATCAATTCTTTTTTCAAATGTAACCATTAAAATTCAAATGAGACATGTCAGAGATCACATGGGAAAAGAAAACACAACAATATCACTTATGAATCTAAAGATTATAATGTTTCATCATGAGGGTGTCAAAATTGTTAAAATGATGAGAAGTCTTTCAATGCTCTCTTCACATGTCAAACTTAAGAAATTGGTCACTCCAAAAATATGAGGTTAACGGGCATAATATAAGCGTTGRCTGATTTTCACGGTTAATTGTAGGCCAATTCTCAAGGGTTAACTTAATGAGTGCAAATATAATCTAAGTGCTAGTCAAAGACTTTTGTCATTGCCACATATTTTGATTGGTTAAGCAATCAAAGAAGTCAATCGGTTCAACTCTCCTATGTTGAGATTATGTCCAGCAATTGGCAAAGCAGGCCAAGTTGTCAAAAATAATCACTGGTTAGTACCAACCAGTGTTTTTTTTTTCCAGCGATTTGGTGCAAAATTACACCAAATTTTTTGACCTAGCACCAAGCCTATAGGAAAGTTCTAGTAAAATTTTGGATGAAATCGCCAAAAAACTTCAAGTTCAAGAAAAATCTTGGATGAAATCGCCACATTGTGAATGAAAATAGAATTATAGATACGCAGTATCACATTTTCTATCTAGTACGTGGATGAATGTTGAAACCTGAAGCACCACCATAACATTTAATATGGCCACTTCGCCACTTCATGGAAAATGAAAAAAAAAAATGGTACCAACCTTGCCGCATGTTTATATGCAAAGTCTTGTAGTACTTTTACATTCAACAAAGCAAGTCAATGGCTGCACTATAGCTCCAAAATATCAAAAAAGTGATTGTTTGAACCTAGTTTTGCAAGTATGAAATCAATTTAGCATCAAAGTACAATGCTCTGCAAATCATCTACTTCAACTGCTCCACAATGTTTGCAGCTGTTTCATCCATGTCAAGAGCTTTGAGCTTTGTGAATGGCCGAGGCATACCCTACACAAACAATCAAGTTGGATGCGCTCAACAGAGAGTGGACAAACTTGGCATTTAAGTCCGACACAAGTACTTCAAGAATCACCCCAAACCGTTTTAAAATTTGGACTCCAGCACCACAACAACAATAAAAAGAGATCGAAACATAACAGAAAAAGTTCAAGAACAATACCAGCAGTGAAACGAAGATATTCCCCTCACCATCCCTGATTTCAAAGCACCCTCTCCTTGGCTGCAAACACAAATCTCAAAAGACGTCAACTATCAAGAACCATCGCAACATAAGAAACGTTTGGCGCAAATTTTGGCAGAGTAGACAAGGTTCAGTAGAGATTCTAAGAACATATTCCGGATAGTTTCATGATAACCAACGGGTATAGCCTCTTCACAATTGAAATACGTGATAGGACCCTGACCTTTTCTGGATTGATAACAACTTCCAGGCCTGAAACAGCTTTTTGAAGATACTGTTGGACTTGCAGCGCGCGTGTCTTGAAGGCATTACATTGTTTACTGTTCAAGCACAGGAAAAACATAACAGGAAAATGTTAGTGCTTCCAGAAACAACACTCACACAACAAGCCTAAATGATAGCCTGGACAATTTCTCTTGCAAACTCGGTAGTAATTAAGTTACACACAGTTTAGGGCATTGAATGCCTCCATCACGTAGACTTGTAATTTGCATCCCGACTCAGTTTTTAAATATAATTCAACCAGACGTAAGATAAATTCACAAACGGTAACTCTATCACGCGACCCCTTCCTGAGGTCAATTTCCAATCCCAACAGTACTGGACAGAAAGAAGCTCCCATTTCAAACACCAGAATTCCAGCTCTTAAGGAGATGAAGGAAATCCTTTACGTTCTATAAAATTGCCTAACCTTGTGAGCAGAACATGAACTGTTGATGCAGAGAGAGGCTACAAGGTGCAATAGGGAGTTAGGCATATTACGCACCAGTGCTCAATGATCACCGATTTCTTGAATCCGTTTGAGACCTCTGCAGATTCAACGTCATTTTTAGAGTCTTCACCCATCCCCTCATCCTCATCTGCACTCTCCCTTTTTCCGATTGCCTTTTTAGCTGAGGACGCCCTCTTCACTGACTTAGCTGGGGAATGTTTTTTCTTTGTTGGAATTATCTTTTTTTCCTCTTCAGACTCAGCTTCACTTTCCACTTCAGTCGCTTTCAGTTCTTCTTTCGCCTTTTTRGTAGCCCTGGCTGGTGCAACCTTTTTCTTTGCTGGTGCAGTCTTTCTTTTAACAGGTGACTTCGCTTTAGCTTTCTGTGTTGGAGATTCCTCGTCCTGATCCTCGTCTTCACTCTGTTCTTCGGCCTTGGGAGCTCCCCTTCCTGCTGGGGCCTTCCTCTTYGCCGGGGATGTTGTTTTGAGGGCTACCACTTCCTCCTCCTGACCCTCATCTCCACTCTCGTCCACTTCCACTTCCTTCTTAGCTCCCTTCGCGGCTGGAGCAGCTTTCTCCTTGGCTGGRGCTTTCACTTTGGAGACCGTTTTGGGCTTGGTAGCACCTTTCTCCTTCGTAGGAGGTTTTTCCTTCAGAGCTGGCTTTTTCGCTTTGGACGCAGCAGCTTTCTCTTTGGGTGCCGGATTCTCCTTCGCTGCAGCTTTCTCTGGAACTACTTCCTTGGGCTTCCTCCCGGACTTCCTCACAGGAACAGGAGAGGCAGGGCCTGCTCCGGCCTCTTCATGTTCAGGCTCTGAAGAGGCAGCAGCTTTGGAGCGGCCTCGCTTCTTCACCTCTGAGGTGCCATCCTTTTCTTCCTTCGTTGATGCCGCAGGGGCCTTCCGCTTGGGAGGCATGGTCCAGTGTGCAAAGCTTTCGCCTCCTCTGAGATTCTCTGGCACTCATACAAATTTAAACTCAGGATGAATCGCCACAGGAGAATGCTCTCCAGCTAAGCCCCGGACTTGCATTCATACACTGCAATGGCGTCCCAGTATATTCTCGTAAAATAGCAAGGCAGCACTTAGCCATCAGAGAGTTACATGATCAAGCTAAACCAAGGAATGCGAAAAGGGTATTTACACTCACAAAGAAGTCCCCTAAAGCACTTGCAGACAACCAGGATCAGCGCAGCAGGACGAYTTGAACCTCAATTGCTTCTGCAAAGCCAAATATAAACAAATTCTATCAGTCCAACGCACTTTGTTGCGCAATAGACATCGAGCAACACTGGGCAGCATCGACGAAAAACACAACAGATTACAATTATAAACCACTGTGATAGCATTTCCCGACGTCACACTAGTGGCGTCTCGAACCTTCAGCATTTTAACTAGTAAACGGCCCACATCATGACAATGTGGTCCAAGAGCAATATGCAAATAATACTAGACACAACCAATCTTGTTCTCATTTGTCAAGTAGGGCTTGATGGCACTTGCATGTAATTTAATGAACTTGTCTTCCCAAATAAGGCAATAGACTTTGGATTTGTTCATGTGTTGATGAACAACCAATATCCAAATATTTTGTCTCTACATGAGAGATGGCTTTCACGGTTTCTAAGTCTAGCAATTGTTTCTTCCTCCCAATTCAATCACACTCATGCTCATAACATCAACCACCAGGTTTCCAATTGCTATAGACTCTTGTGCTTGCTTAGAGATCTTGTGGATGGTTGTCTAAGTGACATTGAATTTCAAGTCGACTTTGTGCGCTGCACTAGGGAAAATTTTATTTTAATCATTAGGACTCCTAGTGGTTAGTAGAATCTTCCATATAGCTTGGCGTTCATTGTTGGTCAAATTGGACTAGCTTATACATGTTCACAATGCCACCTCCTCCATTTGATAAGTTACAATAATCAATGAGAATCCAAACAAACCATTCAAAATTGGATACGGAGAACATGAAAATTAGCATGCACAATAACAAGAGTTGAATTGATTGCAATCTCTCATTCTAACTATGGAACTCCTATTTGTAAGGCAACACCTATGACCTAATTTTTACACTTGCCAAATCACATCCAACACCATGATACATTAGAGGGAAGCATCCATAGCAATGTAGGGGCAAATAGGCCTTCAAAATTACACAATCCAAAATTGGAAAATGTGTATAGAACCCGACCATGTGATGCAACACGGAAACCAAACATTATAAAAAGACCGTCCATCCAAATGATAAGATAAACTAAATTTTTGAAAAACAAACTTTGTTTTTGACCTCCAAAGGCACTGTCTGTCAATTTTATTACATTGGCTATAGTTATTACATTGGCTATATTTTTTTGAATTCGCATAGTTCATACCAAGCACAAAAAGAATCAAAAGTTGAGACAATTTAGAAACCCACAAGGTGTGAAGGCCTTGGATGGGAATAAATTCTAAATTAGTCATGCACAATAGTGAAATACATGCAAAAGCCCTAGAGAAATAAGAAGATATTTAAGTTTCTGAGGTCCTTGCCATGTCAAAATGGTGCATGAATACAAGTAATTTAACAAAATTGACAATACTATAATAAAAAGCCAACATCCATAAGCTACTACTACTGTAAATAATTTCAATAAATTTTGACAGTGACTAATAGCTACCTAAGTTCATTTTGTGCATGGAATTCTAATTCTAAGTATGTATTGTAACACTATGCCAACAATTTAGTTAAAATTAAGTGAGGTAAATTGTTAAGATACATCCAATCCAAACAAATTGTTTCTACTACATTCAAATTTGACAATCCAAATCAATCTTGCAAACTCCATACATTTTGCCCTCTTGATGATGTTGTCAACATCTTCTTAGGTTTCTTAGGTTGTATGACTTAACAATGAGATGTATTGGGTCATTGCAAGAAAAAACTCCCACTTTTTGTAGCATTTAGGCAAAATTTGCATTTTAGGCCTATAATCATTAGATGTTTTTTGGGGCATTTAGAAGACTGCGAGTTTTCAGACTGTGGGAACACATAGGGAACTTTGGGAACTCTACACATAGGTAGTCTGATGTGGCCGAGAGACTACCATGTCAAATAATATAAATTAATTTAAAAAAAAAAAAATTTTAATCAATTTTGAATTTCTTTATATTCTTTGCGATTTTTGAACTTTTTTTTCTATTGAAATTCAAAATTTCAGATTAGTAGACATTGGTTACCTGCACAGGGAACAACCCGAAACAGCCTCATGTGGGGTTGAAAAAATATCTAATGACTAAGAAAACTATGAGTACTACATAGTGAAATAATGTTAGCCGTTGATTGGAAAAAATGATGGCTAAATCTACCGTTCCAAGTATAGTGGACAATTTGCAAGTATCGAAACAATGCTATAGGAAATAAAGACAAGTTGTTATAAAATAAAAACAATGAGGTATAAATAAATAATGAATAGGAATTCATGACCAAAATAAAAACTAAAAATTTGTCATTTGTAAGGACGGCGGTAACTGTAATGCATTCTCCTATTTTTTTTTAAAACGTTCAGGAGATCATGCCAAAAATTGAGATCATTGGAACTTGTCTAAACTTTCAAGTGTCCAGAAAGAATACCGTCTTGGTGTTTTAGCAGTTAAATTAAGTCATGCCTTGTGATGATTGGTTGCTGCAATTTTATCCATTGAAAATTCATGTAGTTTTTCTTGACACATTTCCTATTAAAAATTTATAAGCAATCTAGAGTTTAGAATCTAGTTCATGCAAATAGGATGTGATTGCAAATATTGCAATGGATGTGTAATATATAGGTTTCTAATATTGTATATAGTACATATACTGCATATGGTCTTCAAGGGAAATTCACACCAAATAGGAAATAGTATCAAATGCAAGGTGCAAGGATTTCAAAGTAGACCAAATATTTTGTACTAAGGGAGCAAATTTTCACCAAAATCCAGTGTGACACATGATGTGGAAAGTAGATTTTATCACAAAATTCTTTGAGGTTAGATTTTTTACTTGAAATTATAATCTCTAAAATGCACAAACTTTAGAAGATAAAAACAATAATATTTAACTTTCAAAATCCAAGTACTTCACTATATCTTGTAATCTATATATAATTATGTTGAAACTTTTTATTTTGGGGTCTATTTAGCTATTATTTCACAATATATATATGCCCCTATTTTTTTCTACTTCTACTTTTTGCCCATTTTCCTACATCCTACAATAGCTAAAATCAACATTTGAGGCATTCAAGCATGTCTCTATTGTAGTTCAAAAATTTGTATGCAATTTTAGGGTTGACTAATAAAACATGTACACTAACTATTGTTGAACACAACCTATCAATACAAAGAATACATATATTGACATCATGTATCAAACAATTCATACAAATAAATCATACATTTACAACAAGTGAAAAAGACATGAAAATTGAAACTCCACAAGTAGTAGTATTATACTCCTCCTATCCCACTAAAACCTTCCAAATTTTTTTTTCATGAGGGCTTAATTATATTTTTAATCATTGCGCTAGCAATGCATGCACATAAGAATTAGTAACCCATCTTCTAAATCTATGCAAGATTTGTAGTTGAGGAGCGATTGTTTAGGCATTCAAAATGACCAAATCCATGTCGTTTTTATCATATTTGAACACAAGTTGTGAATGCTGCCAACTTTGTCATAATTGGTGATTTAAAGGTTGGTGACTACGGCCAACTAGAATAGCTCCAATAAACAACGTGTTCTACTTCATTAATAATGTAATCACAAGATGTTGACAAAAATTGGATTTTTGAAATTCCACCCCAAACAAGAATATTGGCAAGAACATTGCATAATAAGATGCATAATAGCTTGCAAGACCCTGGGTAGGCGTGCCTGTGTAAGGTTTTCCAGTTACTGCAGTATCTGTAGCCGCTTTATCCAAAGCCAAGACCCGCACTGAACCATCATCCATGGTTATCAGCATACACCTAATGAACCAACATCCAAACCAAGTCATACTCCAATATTTAAGCAACCATAAGGGGACAGGAAGCCATGAGGTGATATGTGGTGTATAAAAATTCACCTCGGATCCGATACCCAGTCAATGCACGTGACAGCAGCTCGTGATATTTGCAACTCGAATACAGGTTGATACGGATCCCTGCAGTTCCATCCAGCAACGTTTATTAAATTCACATCTTCTCATAGGATAGCCTAAAAAAAATGGACTAAAGGATCATGAGAACCAGATTTGAAAGAAAAACATGCGCCGTAGGTGATAAAATTAGTAATTGGATCCGACAGAAAAAACGCACAAGGACAGACGATCACTACAGTTTGTTTTCATCCCTCATGTACTACATTGCCAAAGGATTAAGTATTAATAATGCAATATTTTCTAGGGAACATGTCGGGTATATGACAGAGAACAAGGTGGGAGTGAAAACAAAGGGGCCTCCTCGTCATGATTCAGGTACTAACCGGAGATCCCAAAATCGTACCCATCCACTATGACCAGCTGTGGCTATCAAATGCTTCCCTGCTGCACCACTGCCACAATGCCCCACATATGTCAATGAATCTTATAGGTCTTCTACGTCAAAAGGTAGTTGATCAAGTAGCATCAAAATTCATATACGAAAAATCCCTATACCATCAACAAACAAGGCGAAGATCACGCATAATTTGGTCCTGAAAAAGTATAGGGTACCAGACTGCAGGTGCCCAAGCAATTGATCGCAGAGTCATAAAATCAGCTGTGAAGAAAAGGAGCGGTCGACTTTCTACAACACGCAGCAAACAGCCGTCAACTTAAAGAAGATTCTAACCTTMGTGTCAGCAGTATACAGATAATTGTGACCACAACCATAATGCCATGGCTGTTAGTCCTCATGAACAAAAGAGAAAAGCGATAAAAAACACACACCAGGATATACTCAGTGAAAAACACACCACTTGTTTACGCCAACAATATAGCATTACCTTGAAGAGGTGTAGAGCATGGGAAAACTTTGAAGACCGCCACCTGCGTCAAAATGTATTGTGTTACCACCTAAAGAGCACAATATAATAAAAAGATGGATACTCATACATTAGATTCATAAAGGATGGGTCTACGCGGAAAATGTACAAGGTATCGTCGCTGAAACTTACAGTCCCATCATGACAGCCGACAAGTAATGTGGAAAAATAAAGGTGCACTAAGGTTAGAGCTTTACAAATATAATAGGTGGTTTTGTTCATTAATTTTGTTCATCAAGGACAATTGCTTTGTAGTGGTTCCGAATGAGTTTTAGAGAGTTAATTAATTGGAATTTGACAAAGTAGATGGATTAAACCATGTGTGTTTTATTAAAAATAATGTACTATGSTTCATTAATAAGTTTAGTGGAGTCAAGGATTTTAGGTATCAAGGTTGTTGGACTTTGGTTAAAACTACAAAATCCCTATTGACAAKCAATATAGTTGTAGTCTAGTTGTATRTTCAAATATAATTACCTTATTTTCCTATTCTTACTCAAAAACAACTATGCRCATGCAAATCTATCYACTTATACTTATGACATTAATACTATAAGAAATTCACATTTTTTGTGATTGCCTTGATAATTTCAAATACACTTTTTTAAAACATTAGCCTACTCAATATAGATGCCACCAAAAATTTGTTACAATTGACATGCTAAAAACATGTGAAAATCATAAGAAATACGCTTTGATGTTAACATGTTTTCARAAAACGTCTCCACAAACATGATGTTCAAAGTTTCTAAAAATGTGCCCAAACCATGCTAGGTTGCCTCTACAAAAGCACAACGAACTGAATGAAGATAGGCATTGCCACAATGGAATGTTTTCCCTTGAATCCCTGATAATATGGCATGTAGAGTGACTTCGCAAAAATATGACAAGATACACCAAAATTGGACATGATATACCGGGTTGGCAAACTTTTAAAAGGTTGTAGAATTCAATTGTTGTTTGTATGGACATCGTGTCTAATGTGCATCTTGCAATCACCCAGGTCTAGAATTTNAGAGCCTTTGCAACACACCAACACTTTTATTAGTGAACATGACTGATTGCCTTTCAAAAAGATGACAATCGAGCCCTTAGGGAGCATGAGTAGGTGCTCTCTTGGAACACTATCACACGGCTCCATTATCCCCAATAAATCCCTACATATAGGGAGTGAAGTCATCAATTGAACCCAAACATTAGGAGAAATATGAGGTCTCCAAAAGCCTGCGAGTTCTAAAAGGCCACAGTGCTATTATGGAAAAAAAAAAATTGAAATCCTGCATGGCACTATTATGAGAAAAAAAAAAAAATTTTAATTTAAAAAAAAAAAAAAAAATGTAATGTCATAGGGCCTTGCAGCGGATTCGTTCTGACAGCCTTTTGGAAGGCTCATACTTCTCCTAATGCATACTCAAATCAATTCCCATGGCAAAGTAGATATTGGAGTAATCTACAGCTCCACTTGTAYAATGAAAGACACCCATCACTCTTTATAGTGCTTCCCATGGTAGTAAAGGAAGTAAAAGCCACATCTATTCAAAGCAAGATGCACATGACRATGGTGTTTGGTGTTCAACAATCCTAATGAATGTGAGGACACRTGATGCATCATCAAGCAACCCCGAGGAGATCACCTCCTATATTTTTTGGCATAAATGTACGTGACTAAGGTATCCTACAAGGGGGATTATTTTAGATCCATTAAATGTTTAGGCACCTTTAATTATGAAATTTTTAATTCATGGTTTTATTAAGGATCCTATTAGTAATTACAAAAAACACAATTAAAACATTTCAAGGACATGTTTTTACTTATGGAATTTATTTTTAAGCAAATCAAACTARAAAACATGTTTACATGTTATAAAAATGTACAAAGTAACAAAACAAACACTTGAGATTTGAATCTTCAACCTACAAAAATTACTACTAGAAAAAATAATGTCTCTTTCAATACAATAATCAACTTTTGATTATGATATTGAGACGGATACTATTTTTTCCAGCAGTAATTTTTGAAGGGTGATTTATATTAGTTAGGACAATTAGTTGGGACAATAATCAACACTTGGTTTGTTGATATTTTTTCAAGATTTGGTGAAATTTGAGAAAAATTATTATTATTTGAAACTTCACCATATAAGCTACCATATARAGTGTCCCACCACATAGGTTGCTACAGGAAAAATTGCCACACAAAGAAGGAGGTTAGATCAACAGACCTACYAGATGGTTACAAAAGAATTTAAATAGCAGCTGATGGGGTTTGAATCTACAATTAAGCATGTGGAAAAATAAAGGTGCACTAAGGTCAAAGCTTTACAAATATAATAGGTGGTTTTGTTCATTAATTTTGTTCATCAAGGACAATTGCTTTGTAGTGGTTCCGAATGAGTTTTAGAGAGTTAATTAATTGGAATTTGACAAAGTAGATGGATTAAACCATGTGTGTTTTATTAAAAATAATGTACTATGGTTCATTAATAAGTTTAGTGGAGTCAAGGATTTTAGGTATCAAGGTTGTTGGACTTTGGTTAAAACTACAAAATCCCTATTGACAATCAATATAGTTGTAGTCTAGTTGTAT
>VACF01000299.1:0-65312 GCA_006891605.1 Pleurozium schreberi | reverse complement strand
ATTGTCCGAGTGGGTTGAGATTCCAAGGATTTACATCCGTTTTCTTGTGACATAACTGGACTACAGAATGAGTTTTGAAGTGGGTGCATCCGTTTCCCTGGGTTTGGTAAACTAAACACGATGTTACAATAAAGTACCGTTAGGTCATGTTAAAGAGGGCCGGGTGTATTTTCACAACAGTATTCAGCTACGTGCACGTTTCATCTACAACTGTCAAGCAAACCAGTTACTGTACCACGAGAGACGAACTCAAGACTGTACAGCATGCGCGCCACTTTAAAAAAATGTTTGGTAATCCATGTTTAATGATTCGCAGAACATCAATTTCTGCGAGGGTTACAAAGAGGTATCATATTGTACAGTACTGTACTGCACGTTGTGTACAATGTTTGGTCATCAGACCCAACTGAAGTCGCTGCATGAATCTCTCTGACCCCGAGTCAGTTATGTATATTACAGTTACAGATCAGAGAGCAGATCCCTAACTTCAACAAATCTATCAATAAACCCTAAGATACTATCTTTAGTTATCCCAACCATCATCTCTTAACAATGATCACAGACCTCCAATATACAGAATCCTTATTGCTGAACCTGACACTATGCGGAACCCAAACCTCTCCTAGTACCTTACAGAGACTCCCGTTTGACAATGTGCCGTCTCTTCCAAAGCTCATACATGACCGTATGGAAAGCATCATACTCTTGCGGAGGCGCATGCCACTGGAAGTGTTTCCGTGCGTTCAGCACCTGGCTGTGCAGCTCCGCGTACTGCTCCGGCGTCACCTCTTCCAACGTCTTCTTCAGCTGCGGGATGTCCAGAGACGAGACGACGATGGAGAATTTGCGCCAGTCGAGAATGTCCTGAAAGGGCAGGTCGTAGTGATTCGCGATCACCACGGGGACGCAGCCGTAGTACATCGCGTCGCCGAGGCGAGCGGTGTTCACCTCGTAGCCTTTGGCGTGCAGGCAGAACTTGGATGTGAGCAAGGCCTCGGAGTAGGGGTACGGGACGCGACCCTTGTGGACCAGGATCTTGTCGTCGCCAGACCATGTTTTCTTCAGGTCTTGGCGCACGGGAGAGTTGAGAGCGCCGGCGAAGAAAGCTAGTCTCGTTCTGGACAAACAAACAAACGCACAGTCAGAGATTTGGTGGTGAGGGACTCGGGGAGCAGTCCATCCACTGAGGAGAATTTGGGGTTGATTTGCTTATGCTACAACAGGAAAAGTCAGAGAGAAAACTCCAGAGCTTTACAGACTGGCGTGACTGAAGGGCCTGTCGTGTTTCAGTAATTTGCAGTCTCATGTCACCCATGAACAGAATGACGTAGTGAATTCACAAGTGTAAGACAAACCCAAATTGAAGAAATTTTCWAATTTGTAAATTTGAATAGAATCGAAAGTAGATTTCAAGAACAATGTTACTAATGTATCTCTGGTACACTTTTAATTGAAAATTTACTAACCCTAATTCATTTGTAACATGGATTGTGCTTGATAAAAACTGGGGCTCTCTGTTTCGAGGTCGAAATTAAGCATTTTGGGTTTCAGTTCATTGCATACGGACAAGGTAACCCAACCAGCTCTGTATCTGGATGAGAAAATCCATGGAACTGACGTACGTCGTCGTGGATGAATCTCGTGAGATTACCGACGGACTGTTCCCCCACGAGGACGGCAACACACTCAGATCGAGAGCAAGCAACTGAAGAGAGTTGAGGATGGCGCAGGAAATGCTCACCTCTGCGCAGTCAGTCTAATTTCTTTGGGTTCTTCTCCAAGCCGCGGCCAGATCTGCGGCACAGAAGCATCCTTGTGCGTGATGTACGAGGCCAGGAAGTAGCTGGCAGGGCAGAGCAGCTGAATGGCGTTTTGTTTCACGTCCGGCACTTTGTCCATGGCATTTCTTGCGACGGAGTGGCACGACAAGTAGAAGTGATCGGCGCCGTTGGTGCGGTTCCAGTAGCTCCATTGCGAGCGTACAGCATTCACGTACTTGGCACAAAAGTCTTGGAGGCCGCCAACGTCGATGCGCTTGTCCAAGCGCGCTTTCGTGATGGACACCGGCATGAAGAAAAAGTCGGCCTTGGAGGGATCTGARGTCACCATGCCGCTCGACAGCAACGCTTGCTGGAAAAACTCCTCGCTCGCGTAGTTCCCGGAGGGCACCTGATTCCGGGGCTCGAAGATCAAGTGGAACGGGTCCTTGTGGTCGTGAGGGTAGACGAAGATGCGCAAGCTGCGCTTCATTTCCGCGTAATCGGACTCGAAGATGCGACGCGAATGGTAGGGTCCGTTGTCTTCCTCCGAACCTGCAGAAGAAGAAGAAGATGAACGAGCTAGGGTTTCAAAATCTTGGTTACTGGAAATCAGAGGGTCACTCATTCACGTTCTCACTAATTTTCTATTGAGGTCTACGCTGCGGGTTTTTTATGCAGTTTCTAAAGACTCTGTTCTTAATTTAGCTGCATGTAAATACTCAAACAAAGATTGGAAATTCCTTCATTTTAGACCCTGTTTTTAAAGATTCTGTGCTTAAATAAGTTGCTGTAGTAGACATAGGAAGATTGAAAAATTGACCAAATTTTTGCTGGATAAATAATGGAGAACGAGACTACTTCGTTTTCCCTGAATCCGAAGGCCACTATAAACAGTATGCAAAAATGTCCTTCGGTTGTCAAGCTACTGACCCGTCTTTGCAATATCTCCAGCAAGCCGTTCCAAATACGCCACGGCGTCGGTCAATTTTCTCTTTCCTAACGTGCTTTCGTCCTCGTCCTCTGGACGCGCTATTGTTTCCTCAGAGTCGTCTTTCTCGTCGCCCTCCGAAATAGTCACAGTTTCGTCGCTGATCTTTTGATCGTTGCCTGCTATTTTCGCCATTTCTTCGCTAATCTTCTTCTCATCGTTCCATATTTCCTCCACCTCTGCCATTTTCTCACCGTCAACTTCGTCTCGTAGCGTCCCTTCATTGACATCCTCGTTGTCATCAGCAACTTTTTCTTTGATCTCGAGCTCTGCCTCTAGCTCATCGTCGTCATCCTCATCACTCGCCTTCGCTTTCCGTCCCCATCCCCTCACGCCCATCTCGCTTTCCTTGATTCGCAAGTTTTCACCGTGGACAGCAGAATCCATACTGTGAGGCTCAACGTGAACATTTGTTGCTGTACCACCGAGGAGGTACATGAAGCACCACAGCAGTCGACTTGCAAGAAGCAGAGCGCACATCACAGTCACAAGCAATAAGACTAAATTTCGTCCTGACCTCGAAGAATAGACTCCTTGTTGACGCTTCCGAATTCGTCCTATTTGGGAAAACATCGAACCAGCTTCCAGCAATCCCGGATTTGCCATCTTGCTTGAGATATACAAATCCGCGAGTGTCTCTCAGCTCGCTTTGTAGGTTCAATCGATAAATCCTAATTTGGCCGAACCTTCCACCTATAAATTCAATTCTAGGAATATTTCTCCGTAGCTCCCTCCTTCGTCATGAAATTGCTCATGTGCTGGCTGTCCATCTTCCGCCTACACGCAAGAAAATAGCAAGTTAGTCCCAAAAAAACGTCGGCAAAGCCATAGCGAAATACCACCAGCAAGCCCAGCGGAAGATTCATCAGCTGAGATTGAATCGCTTGCGCCTGAATAAACAGAACAATTAGTGTGGGTAACACTAATTACCATCATTAGTGTAGTGTCCCGCGCACAAATCATTGTAATAAGTATTGCACGGCAATTGCTGATAATCAGTAGACAGGCAAGAACTAGGGCGAGGAGCACATATCCAATCCACGGCCAACAAGTTGCCTTCGCTGCGACCACCTTCGGCGTGTGCAACATGCCGTTTTCCTTGCAGGCGGCCCACCTCTCTCGCACCTACTACAGCACGGTAACTTACTGTACAGTACAGTAAAATACTGCATGAAGAATGCAGTGTCCCAACCAACTGATCAATAAGCTACTGTACTGTACCCTTTTAGTGGGGCTCCGTCATCCAAGTTTCCCTTGTGGGGAAAAGGAAAAAGGAAAGGAGAGTGGCTCACCTATCCAAGTCCCCACTTCCGCGTCACCAGTGACGGACCACAAGGCGGGGCCGCACGGTCGGAGGGCCGGTACAAAAGCGCAGCGCGACAGACCTTACTCCATTTTCATTTTAACCCTTGCAAGACGAGGCGGACGTTTTTTTGTCTTTTGGATGACAAAAAAAACTCATCTGGTGAGTGAGTGGATACTCGCCCATTTTCATCCATTCTTTTTTTTTTTTGGAGAAAGTGACCGCACATATGTCAACCATCATGGCAAGTCAAATATAGTGTCTTTAATTGCTTTAATATTTTTTAGATAGCCCTGATTCTATGAAGATAGTAAAAGACTTTAACATGAAAGTTTTCTTTTTTTTTTCCTTGAAACATACGACCTCTGGGGATCGCAGCGGAGAACTGACACGACACAACCATGGAAACCAGATTTATTTTTGGACGGAATTACACACCACGGGCACCCCTGTCAGGACAAAAGAGGAGGAACACAAACAAGACCACCATGGGAGCCCTGTCACCATGAGGAATTGTACCAACAACCTCGTGGATGCACTTAGTGGTTCCTACCACTTGAGCCATCACCTGGGGTAGTTTAGGATCATTTTGGACCTACATGAAAATGTTTTGGGCTATGCTCCCCTTCTCGCAATTTTTGAATGGGTAGCATTAGGTATTGGTTTGTACAATTTCCCCAAAGCTAGTCATGTGCGTGAACAACCTTTTTCTCCTTGAGCAAGCACTACATATTGCACCGCACCTTTCCCCACGGTGATAGGTCTGTCCTTTAAGGGTTAAGTGATGGGAGCCCCGCCTCACCGGCTGTTCAAACAAACTCTTCCCAAACTCCGTCCAAATCTCAAATTCTTTTCACGCTGAAAACAGCAGTAATATTTCAAACTTTGGGAAAAATCTTGTCCAGGCCATAGTTACGTGAAAACTATGGAACGATGGAAAACAGGAGAAGCACTCGGTTGCACTGGCTATGGGTGGGGAGTGAGAGAGGACCTCAGTGACCGAAAGTCTTCACCAAACTCCGTCCAAATCTCAAGTATTTGTAACGCTGAAAAGAGCAGTACAATTTCAAAACTTTTGAGAAAATCTTGGCCATAATTATGAATGAAATAACCGGAACGACGGAGAAGCAGTGGCACTGGCTATGGGTGGGAGAGCTTCAGTTAGTGAGGCCCTGGTCAAACCAAAGTCTCCAATTGTTTTTTTTAACACAAAAGAGCAGTTGGTAGAAATTCAAACTTTGGGAAAATCTTCACTTGGGTCATCACATGCCGGAGAAAACGATGACGCCGGAGAACTGGTGAAGCTAGCACGGCAGTTGCAGACGGAAGGGACCTCCGTCACTAAGAAGTTGCAGACGGAAGCTTCACTGTTTTTGTTTTTTGTTTTGTGACGCAAATGAAACGGGATTCCATTGCAAGAAATAAAAGTGCATAAGCATAAGCTTACCAACCAGTTCATTTCCCTGTTTGGGGGTCTCTCCCTTTCAGTCAACCACTCGCGGAGTTGAAATGGACGACGGAGGCGGAGACTTCGTTTTTTTCTTCCTTCCGTCCTTGTGTGTTGACCTCGTCTTGGTCAATTTCAGGTTGCTCATCTGTCAAATACTCAAATCAGAAAGACATTGCAGTACAGTACACTGRCTTCCCAGACATTGAAGTACCGTAGGGAGAGACAAGGACCTTCAACCGCTTTCAATCAGTTGGGGGCATAAGGTAGGAGGTCCATAAATGGCCCATCTAACGGCTGAAGCTGAATTTTGGCAAGGCGTAACTGCTTGAAGTAATTTTCAGTAAATTTTCCTTCAAAGACAAGTAGAATTGGCATCTAATCCAATTCGTTTTATATTTTTTGGAGCTTTGTGGAATTAGTTATGAATTTTTGAAGTTGCAAAGAAGTGCATTTCGATGGGCTCTAAGACGGACCACCTCCTCAAATGTAGACTGCTTGTACATTGGAGCGTGCAAAATGTACCTCGAGAGCCTGTTCCATTTTAGAACCCACTCCATTTTAGGACCTCCTACCTTACAATAGAACCTTTCTTACATGCTCCTCTCTAAGCCAATAAACCTCTGGAAAACAATAGGTCCGTGCAGTCCCAACTTTGGGATTAAAAAATTGCTCCTCTCTAAGCCAATAAACTGTTCAAATAACAAAGTGTAGCATGGTTTAGTTTTCTTGCTAGCTAGAACAATCTTACAATTTGGCCCAATTAGTGTGTTTCAATTCCATTCTAGAAATATTGATAATTCAAATTTTTCTTCTAGATACTTCTACTAAATTTTTTTTTCAAGAATGAAAATTAAGTTTTTTTTTCTTAAATTTTCTTTTAAAATATCAACCAAAATCCCTACCATAAAGATTTAAACCTTAAAACCTTGGAGTGCAAAAAATTCAAGTTATAAAGGTTCAATGTCAAATAATCTAGTCATGCAAGGTGCAAAAAAAACTTGTTTTGTTCACTTTAAACGCAAATATCTTGCAATTTGTGCGGTCAAAAAATATGAAAATTTATTCCATTTTATACTAATTAGGTGTAAGATCCTACGGTTATTTCATTATTTTTGCATAATTTTTTTTTTTCAAAGTTTTATTTTTTGCAATAGAAATGGTAGTTTTGACTGTTTTTTGACAAAAAAGAAGGCCATGGTCTTTTAGGGGTTAACATAAATTCTTTTTCAAACATTCGAGGAAGAAGTATATCAATCTCCAAGGGGGAACGGTTTAGAATAGTTAATAATGTTATGATAAGTGATCAATGTTAGCATTGTTTGAATATCAACACCTAATTAAAGATTTTCCTTACACTAAATAGTGAAATTAGGTTGTCTTTGCAATTAGGTTGCCTTCCTCCAAGAAAGTGACTGTGAAAGCCATAAAAGTCAAAAAATATTTCTACAAATACTTCTATTTGTGCACATGGAAGTTCATGAGTTCCAAATACACCAGTTACTAATCTAAAGTAGGATATTTTTGTACATTAGCCATAAATATTTAAATAGTGTGGCATGTCGAGAAATTAGTGAGGGGCAACCTAATTTCACTATTCAGTGTAGATGAAGTTGGTCAACATGTTAAGAATGATGTAAACACAAGTCCATTGGTAGTATAGGTGTGATATGAAAGAGTTTTGTTTGTGTCCAAATAGGACCAGGGTTGCTAGCGTGCGAGCCTGTGAGCGGGAAAAATTTTAGAGGAAAAAAACATATGATGGACCTATGACCGTGGATGTAGAAAAGTGAAAAGCTCATAGAATGCAGAGTTAAATTTCTAAAAATTGAAGCACGACCACATTTTAAGGATTTAGGTAATTCCCAAAACAAGTTGGAAGCTGAGATTATGAAATTTTGTGCATGATATATGCAAATTCGAAGAATCCATGCCCGAGATGTAGCCATAAAACAAACAAATCCAATCATAATAGAAATCAACATACAATAGTTTGAGTCAAGAGATATGTCAATCTCCTGAGTCTATGTAGCTRTGGACTCGGTTGCGGATTCAGAAGTCTGTGACGACTCTGAAGACTCTCTACCCTCGGATGCAGATCCATCTATAAACTGTAAGACGTTTAGCGCATAATTGCTTTACCCGCAGTTCGCGCCACCCGGATGACCGTGCACCTGCATGGTGCAGGCCACTGTCCCTGGACTGCTTCTAATTTTTTTTTGGTAACTAGATTTTATATGAAGTTCTGAATTGCTACAGGTGGCAATTTGGGTGCACTGAAGTTTTATTTTTTGTCAAGCTTGGCAAATTTTTTCTTGCACTAACATTTCCTAATCGTCATAGACAGGAACTTCAAACTGAACGCACCTACGCTGTATAGTGTTGCAAAAAAGAATTGTACAAATCCTTGAAGTTGTGAAATAAGAATCTTGCACATTCAAGCTCACTTATAGCTCTTTTAAGTCCAGAGAATGAATTTGAATGGTATCAAGTCTCAGTAGGAGTACTCACAGTCGAGACAATGTCTTCATCTTCACCGCGATAATCGCTTGACTCCTTTCGAATCTCATTGCCTGCAACAACATCCCTTGCAACAACAGCATCCACTCCACCGATACTGCCTCCACCAAAGCGGAGGGACTTCCTTAGCTCTCTAGGGGTGGATTGAGATGTCCTCGAAATTACCTTCTTCTTGTTCATCCTGGACTGCTTTAATGCCTTAGATGATGAGAAATACAAACTAGAACGCCTCTTCCTTCTCCTCAATGTATTACGCACTACGTCTTCATTCAGTGTTTTTAATCGCATGGAACACTAGCACTCCACCTAAGACCTCTCTGTTCTCTTCTTGAGCTATGTCACGGTGGTGCAACTAAAAAGGTCTTCTTGAGTATGGGACTCACCATCTTATGGGATGGCTGAAACCACCCAAGACCAATGTACCTTGGGCATTCATAAATACTTTACTACCGTCGGCCGAAAAGCTCATTAAGTCCTGGGAGTGGAAGCTCCCTTAATGCATTGAGATGCAGTATTGAAATGCAATGCGGACTTTAAGAACCTCCGCCGCTATTTGCTTTTACTTCTTCCAAGAAAGAGCTGTTAATATCGGGAATCGATGGTAGGGACAGTCTACAATAAATGACACAGCCGGTATTTTCGTTTGTAATAATAAACCATATCCGTTACCAGTGATTTAGTTAAGGGTGGTGCATGCCATTATGTATGGTGTATGTATAATGTATAATGTATTTAGAAGAGTGACCTAAACCCTAAATCCACGTCCCTTCTGAATGACTACAGAATGACTTGCCATGAGTCAATCCATCTGAATTGTGCAAAAACTCCATCGCAACTTTTGAATGACTACATAATGACTTCCGACGTGGCTCTCCACGTCAGATGTTTCATGGGTCTATCATAACATTAAAATGAATTGTAAATGACTGGCCACCTGGCTGTCCACGTCGGATTTATAATGGGTCTGTTGTAACTTCAAAATGACTATAGAATGGCTGGCCACGTGGATGTCCACGTCAGATTCTCAAAGGGTCTGCGATTTACACGTGGTTGCTTCATAGCCATTTCCTTAAGCCAAACTTTCTTTATCGCTTGGTTAACCACTAATTTTTTCATCCATTTTCACATCCAAGTACTAAATGGATGGTGATAATACAATCACAGTCGTTTAGCTAAACGACTAAACAACAATGACTGCAGGGCCTTCCAGTCATTTTCCAGTCGTTCTGTCCACAATGACTGCATTTTAGTCGTTTTTGCCAGTCATTCTTCCTCTCCTTTTTTTGTAGTGAAGGGATTCATGGCAGATAGTGCCATGGCAAATTAGAATGCAGTTCGGATTGTCTACGGCAATGGGTCCCCAAATGAGGTAATGGAAAATCGTGAACGAACTTGCTTGCTCCATTGGAGTAATTTTCTCCACAAACACACGGAGAAACATATCAAGGAGGCATTCCAGCAACAACACATCACTCTCTGCAAGCAAAACAAGGAATTAAAGACTGTCGATGAAGCTGAGACAAGGTACCTTGCCATGCGATCGTGGTGGTTGTCCTCTGGTGCTGCATGCGAAGAAGGTCTTCATCACTTGGACCACTGGCTGGCGTTTTGGCATTTTCGATACTTGTAGTGGGGAGGATTTATGACTATGGTATGTGAATTTGTCATGTGAATTTGTCATGTGAATTTGTATATAAAGTTTTTATTTTGTAGAGTCTTGTTTGTATATATATTCTATGTGCTGCTAATCGGAGGCATGTTTGTGTCCAGTCAAAAAAAAAATGTAGCTATAGGAGGGTCCCTTGTATCTCAACTTTTTCCTTTCATGTTTGTGTCCGGCCAAAAAAAAAATGTACCTATAGGAGGGTCCCTAGAATTTCAATTTTTTACTTTCATGTTTGTGTCCAATCAAAAAAAAATGTAGCTATATGAAGGTCCCCAGTATTTCAATTATTTCCTTTCATGTTTGTGTCCNTTTTCCCTTCCACGTTTGTGTCTAATTACAAAAAAAAAAAAATAGCTATACGAGGGTCCCCAGTATTTCAATTATTTCCTTTCATGTTTGTGTCCGGTAAAAAAAAAATGTAGCTATAGGAGGGTCCCCAGTATTTCAATTTTCTCCTTTCATTTTTGTGTCTAGCCAAAAAAATATTGTAGCTATAGGAGGGTCCCTAGTATTTAAATTTTTTCCTTTCATGTTTGTGTCTGGCCAAAAAAAAAATGTAGCTATAGGAGAGTCCCCAGTATTTGAATTTTTTCCCTTCCACGTTTGAGCGTTGCAAACAAGGGACCACAAAGGAGCATGCCTAAACCTTCAGTCGGATCTGACTGAAGGTTTTGGGGTGCCAATTCATAGTCTCTCCAGTGCATAGTTTGGAAAAAACAAAATTCATTTCAGTAATTCCCGATATGTCTGGATCATGTTCAAGCAATCACGCTTTAGTATAAAGTACAAGGAACTGAAATTGTTCCCTATTTGTACCATTTGGTTCTGACCGTAAAAAGTAGAGTTGTAGAAAGACAGGAGTGCCAACCATCAGTCGGATCCGACTGAGGGTTTTGAAGTGCCGATTTCATGTTCCATAGCAAACACATTCTAAGATGGCATTGTAAATCCTAACGCATTTCCTATTTTGGATGCATTCTTAGAAATTAAGTTTAGAAGAAATGACGGACCTGCCCTTCTGCAATTTGTCGGAGACCGTTCATAATAAGTGGCTCCAAATGTTGGGAAAGCGAGGAAACAACTTGTTTGATGCAACTTGCGACAATAGTATTCGGGCATGGATGCAGATGACGAACTACCGTGCATACCTCAGAGGCCATGCATCCGGATCGGGTCCGTCCAAGGGGGAGCTCAAGTTGAGAGCCGCAAGGCGAAGCGGAGATCCCAAAAAAATAGCGGAAGCATTGAACACGCTGCCCGAGGCTGAGGATGTGGGAACTAGGGTACCACATCTTGAAGGAGAAGAACTTTTTGGGAGCACCGAGAGGAAGCTGGACGTACCCATTGGTGATGCTGGAGACTCACACAGACCGAACAAAATCAATTTTTCTCAGCCGCGTGTGCGAACAAGGTCAACTACTGCTTCCTTACTAACTTCAGAGGAACTAGGTAAACATCCCGACCCTAATCCTAGCCGACATGTGACCATTGCTTTTGAAAGTGACTGCGACACATCCAAGTGGCACATTGCGAGGATTAGCCACAAATCAAATGCAAGATGTCAAGCTCAACAGAGGACCTCTAACATCAAATGCACTGCCAAAATTGCAAAGGGCAAGAAGGGCACAAAGAACGAAATTCCGATGGCACACGACAGGGTGAACCTGAATGTAGGCTGCAAACATGGTTGTCACATCTCGGACTGCCAAAAGCATATAGATACGTGCTATATATACAGGGAGACCGGGAGGGTGATACCGGGGAGGGTATTATGTTTCCAGAAAGTTTGGGGTTATTGCACATTGAAATATTATACCCTCCCTGGTATCACCCTCCCTCTCCCGGTCTCCCTGTTACAGACAAACTTTGTATACCTTATTCAGAAACATTTCCAAACAGACAACAATTGATCCAGTGTTCTCTCAGTCACAATTTCTTTGCAAGTTCATGCTTGGTTGGGATCTGAATCAGACGCGGATGACTTTAATTGTGCCGGCTTCCGACCGCTTCAAGATCGATACGAGCCAGATCCGGAAATTTCATCAACATGGCGCTTCTTCAATTCGATTCAGTAACAGCCAACAACAAAGTACTGTAGAAGCAAAATACTACGGATACTTCTGACATCGAGGTCCACATAACATTGGAAACCTAAGCCACCATCAACCACACAAGATAACAACATACGAAAGGTGAGAGAGTGGAGGGTGGCGGACATAAGCATCAAGAGCCTCTTGCCATGTGAGTCAGGCCCCTAGAAAAAGCACTTGAAGACAAGAAGTGAACATCGATTGTCTTGCCCGCCTCAATGAGTGGAGAAGTCGGATTTCAAGGTTCACCAATATTACATGTGGAATTATTACTCGATCTCTCTCCACCCACCCGATCCACATAGTACTGCATTTTCTTATTTGACATTGTAGCTTCCCCAGGGAATTCTGCCCGCTCGACTCATATAGCAGGAGGCCTTGAGTCCCTAGAAGAAAAAATTTCAATCTTGCATGTTTGCCCACCTTGGCAAATTTTTGTCCCCCGTCCTCAGGTTCTCCCTAAAAGTGAAAGGGATTATATATTAATATAATACTATAGCACATAGAGCCTACGTAGATCCCACATTTATCTACTTTTGGACTTTGAAAGTCCAAAATTAATAATGGTCATCGGGAGAAAAAAAATGGGTTATCGGGAGATAATGCAAAACATCGGGAAATCTATGCAAAACATTGGGAGATTTGTAAAAACATCAGGAGATCTGTGAAAACATCAGGAGATCTCCTGATGTTATAATCTAGAGATCTTTTGATGTAAAGTTCAAAATTCATTGAATAGTCCAAAAGTAGTTAAATATGGCATGTAGTAAAGCGAGTGGGATTTAGGATTGGAGCAAAGGATGATTGCAAGAAACACTTGTCCTATTTTGCATCACACTTTCAATGCAAAAGTTGTTTTGAACCATAACTATTACAAAAATTATTCAATGAGCACAAAATTTGGAATGTAGATTTCTATAGCGCTAATGCACAGACACAAATTATTTCATTTTTCACAGAATTATTTTAGTAGGTCAAATTGATTTTTTTTAACATGTGACACTTGCGGTTTAGGTGGTTTTGGGTAGTATCAAGTACCTTTCTTAAAGAGCTACAATCAACCCTTGAACAACAAGCTAGTGATCGTGGAAATCATCCATTTTGATACTGTGAAAATCATTGATTTTAAAAAAAACAAGTAGACATTGGAAGTCAAGGTACTACAAAAGATCTTCCCTTTCCACCCCTATTTCCAAGGATGAATAGTTGCATTAAGATTGTGTTGACAGAGAAACTGAATATAGTTTTGAGTTTTTGACTGTGCATTATTTGGCTATCCTGAGGCAAGGAGTGATGTATTTGTAGGTACTTTTTTCACACATCAAGGACTAGGTTTGAATCAAAACCTGAAGCTCCGGCCCCGCAGTTCCACATTGACTGGAGATAACATAACGTAATACAATTCCCAAATGACAAAGAATGGTTTGCAAATGATATAAACATAAATCACCCCAGCATTTGCCTTTWATTCATCCCTAAAAGGATACTCTAAGAGTCCAAAATTGTAAATAGTGGAACACTAAACAATCAAAGTGCAACGGCACCTTCAATTTCGAATCCACCATTCCTCAAGTAGTGTACAATACTCTCAAGACAGAAAACAAAACAAAATAATTATTGCAACGCGTCCACAAATCCAAGCAATGCGCTCACTTCTCGGTTCTCTGACGGATACTTAATAATTTGGCTACTGTTCTTGGGGAAAAAGAGGACAGTCGGATAGCTTTGAAGCTGAAGATTCTCCTTGGCGTATGATTTCTGATCACCATCAGCATTGAACTTGCCAACCTGTTCCATTCAATAAAAAATTCAACATTTGGCACAAAATCCTCTCAAAAAAGCAGTGTACCTCTTACGCTACTACTACAATTCCAGTTTATAGGAATCACGAGAACCTAAATGTAAAGCAAAGTGATAACTCAATGTAAAGAAAGAGTAGTACAGAGGAACTATTAAAGAAATAGTAGTGTGTTAGAACTAGAGTCCTCTATTCTAAGTTCCCTAGTGGTTGTTATCAACGATTCGACAAAGCTTTCACATCTTTGACGCAATATCGAGAAGCCATGAACAATATTGCCGCTTACCAGAACATTTGAGCCCGCCAATTTGTCTGCAACAGCATTGTAGGAATCGTTCATAGCCTGAGAGAAGGAGCACCAGGGTGCGTATAACACCACTAGGGATGACTTTTCACGCTTCTCTCCCTTTGCCAAGGCTTCCATATCTTCACGAGCCAACGTGGTCACATTCTCACCGGTGAAAAGATCAGCAGTTTCAACTTTCTCTCCTAGAGCACTAGAGGGCTCTGTCAGAGCATCGAGGTTACCCTGCAAATAAAAACGGAAAAATACTTTCAGTTACACATATAAAGAATGGCTCCTGAAAATTTTGTRRGTTCTACTGTGCCATTATCCGGCTRAAGYCAAGGTCCACTTGAAAGCCGTACARATTTTCAGACAACTGTGTTGTTGGACATGCAAGAAGGTCCAGCAACAACCCTAAATTTTGATTTTCCATACCTTGTGGAGACCACACTCCTTAGCCTTGGCATCTTCCCACCACCATCTACCTTCTCTCTCGTGTTGGCCTGGCAGTACAGCCCTTGTGCATGGTTCGCACCCAATTGAAACGTAACCCTGTAACAAAGGATGCAAATCAGWACAGAATATCCATCCGACCATAAAATTTGACTGATTGCACCCATTCATTCAAACTAGTGCTCATGGTGAATGCAAGGAAGGGTACACTATCTTCCAAAACGAGCGAGTAGACAAACCTTGAAGTGCAGCTCATTGACAGGTACGTCCATRGTGCGAAGGAAGGACCACACAGCGGTTCCCGAAACGTTTGACAGTGGGTTCCACTTAATCAAACTTCCAGAACCCCCGTCCAAGCCCTCAAAAGCAGGATCCACCTGGTCACAATAAAGTAATAAATGTAAGGATAGAGATATCATACAGATATCTAATAASCTGGGCACGGATAGGGCAACATMATTCGCCAAAAGGAATYTGAATTCTSGCTACYCTTTGAAGTTCCTGACACGAACATAAGACTTGGAAGAGTGTTCAAGAATTTCGGTTSCAYAATCAACGTTAATTGTGCTAGTTGTGAAGTAGCAATAACCACCTGAACAATTGGGACATTGGCACGGGTTCCAGGCGATTGATCTTTACGCTGTCCCGTAATCCAGGCCTTCAAATTGGAAGTCAAAGTACTGTAGAAGATATTCCCTTTTCACACAAAATTCCAAGGATGAATAGTTGCACCTATGACCTACAAATAAAGATGCTTTCTCATTCATCAACCAGAAAATGGCCTCAGCGTTATTTGAGGGTTCACCCTAGAAGGACGCAGGGGTCCCTTTGGAAATTCATCATTTTGAAATGGTGGGAACAATTGGTATTAAAAAATTCAAAAGAACTCATTTAAGTCAAGGTACTGTAGAAGATTTCCCCCTTCCACACAAAATTCAGAGGATGAATAGTTTCACTTTTGTCCCACACAGAAATACACTTTGCCATCCACTGGACATTAAATGTCTGTGGCATCCTTCCTGGATTAAACGCAAGGTAGGTTGCCATGGAAATCATGATATCGTTAGAATCATTGGTATCAAAAAATTTCAAAAGTAAGTCAAAGTATTGTAGAAGCTCTTTCCTTTACACACAAAATTCTGAGGATGAATAGTTGCACTTTTGTCGTACACAAAAAGATGCTCTTGCATTCTTTGATCAAAAAATGGCCTCTATATCGTTAAAGAGTTAAGAAAATCCAAAAGCACTCATTGGAAGTCAAGAAGATCGCCCTTTTTTACACAAAATTCGGAAGATGAATAATTGCACTTCTATCCTACACAAAAAGATTTATGTCATCCATGAGACACAAATTGTCTACCTCGACATTTATGGGGTTAACCCTAGAAGGACAGGCCTATGACCACGGGTTTCAAGCTTCATTGTCTATCACATTGTTTTGTTGCCTTTTGGGGAATTACATATGGATGAAATTTTTTTATATTTTATTTTCATAGATGAAGTCTTATATTCATTGCAAGTCTCAAAATTTTAAATTTTTTGGGAAAATTTTGAAATTACAGGMATTGTGAATTATTTCAGAAAAATGAAGAAAATTCATTTCAAATACAAAATATACTCTAAAAATCTAAAATTTTCACCATAGATGATGGAGATGCGGCCAAGAGTGAGATGGTGAAAATATGCAAATGATAGAGATAGGTTGGTCTACCTTAAATATTATGGTTTAACCAAAGTTATATGACAACATATATTTAAATTATCAACAAACCGTGGTTATAGGCCTAAAGTTTATATTGCTATAAAATATTGAAACTTACAAAATTTACAAAATTTCTAGTTGGAGTAGAAAACCACACTTGAGAAGCTTCATTCATTGGTTAGATTCAAATTTTTAAAATAACATTTTTATGGCTAGAATGTGCATCATGAGTGAATAGCAAGAAATGGTTAAAATACACTACAAGGGTGATATGTGGATTGAACATCTTCTTTTTTAGAAAATCCAATAAAAAAATTAAATACTATTAAGTGAAAATGTACACAAAGAAGCCTGTAAGTTTTCCGGAGTTCCCAAACTATGAGGACTCGCCACATCAATGATTTGACATGCATAAGCCCCATGCTATGTTAGATAATATTAATTATTTTATTATTTAATACTACCCGGATTAGTTCACGGAGTATTTTTTAAAATTTGAATTTAAAAAAAATCAATTTCATGTTGTATAAATAATTTTTGAAATTTTCACAAAAAATAATATTATTTTTTTAACTAAATTTTTTTCGCAGAAGTAGCTGGTTTACAATTCCTAGATAGTAGGAGGAACAACCAAGGGAACAACCCTAAAAACGTCCCTCCATTGGCCTCAAATATCTTCTAATGAATTCCCACAACTAAAATTGGATTAAAAAAAAATTGTTTTTTAACATCCTACAATATTATGTGAAGTCATCCAAAAGATGTTTTGCATTTTTAGTAGCATTTTAGACTTAAGATAACCACACCTAATTTTGGAACCTTTTTGAATTGATTACTAAATATAATTGCCAAAAATGTACTACCACTAAGGTAACAAGAGCTATTCCCGATCCTTTAACAAATTTTCCTCTTTTTGCTATCATGAGTCATAATTGATTAATTTGTGTCGATTAGCCTTTCGGAATAATTGACGAGAGCATCTTTATATTTTTTTATTTTTTTATTTTTTTATGAATATCTGAAGTAATAGGATAGTGTAGGCACCTATTGGTATCTCTAGACTTGTCCAAAAGCGTTCTTCAAAATGTAGGAATTCAAGGGACAAGAATCCATCAATATTTCAAAAGCTAAGTTTGGTATAATTGGATCATGTACATGTTGAGAATGGATCCAAAAGTAAGGCTCAAGATTACAGAGGATTTCTAGCAAATGGACATGGTTACCTTACTCATAAGACTCTACAATCAATTTTAGAAACACCTAGATTTTGAGCAACGGTGCTAGTGTGTGAGCAAAAAGATGCAAGTATGTGAGTCTTGAGCCTATGTATAATTAGATTTAAAACAACCAGTGACGGTGCTTATAATATAGGTATTTTTAATATAGTTACTCTATCATCATGGAAGATTTCTATAATATAGACACCTATAACATAGGTGTATAGTGGCTTCTAGGCTCACGGGCTCATGCTCCTATGCTCACATAATATCAAGCTTTGAGCACTTTAAAAAATTCGCAAATTAATCATATGGTGTCCAAAAAATGCATTCTAAAAGAGTTTTAAATCCCCTTTTGAGTAACAACAAGTTCCTATGAAAATCTTTTTAATATAACAATGACAAATACGATCAATTGCTTATTCGAACTCTTTTCGGAGTTGTTATTTCAATGCATTGACACCTTTATTTGCCAAATCTGATGCAGAGGGTTGCTATTATGTGAGCATAGGAGTGTGAGCCCATGAGCTTGGAATACTACACACCTATATAATAGGTGTATATACTATAGAAATTGTCTATAATTTTAGGATATATATGTTACAAATATCCATATTATAGGTGTTTATCATACATACACCTTCTATAGTGTGTGGTATCTATATGATAGGTACTTATATTGTAGGCTCAATGCTCATAAGCTTGCACTCTTGGGCTCACATACTAGCATAGTTGATTAGTTGATCTCATGCATCCCATGCTTTGTAATGGGCTCAAGTCTATCTCTTTGACAAGCCCACATGCCAATGTCCCAATTTTACCCAAAATATCTAATATGCTCAACGATGTCTTTGTTACTATTTATATAGTCAAGGATTTTATTAAAGCTACTATTATTGCTTATCTAATGAGTTATTATAATCTCAATATTGACTGCAAAAACCAAGAGGCAACACGATCGATTTTATGGCTAAATGGCTTGTATGGCTTCAAGGCTCACTCGCTCATGCTCCTATTTTCACTTAATATCAAGCCTCAAATTTTGAGTACTTTCAAAAATTTGCAAATCAATTATATAGGTGATGAGCAATACGATAGAATTTCATGCCAAACTTGATTTTTGGAGGGTCCAATCAATTTTTTTTCCTTTGTGTGTGAGGGTGGGAAACTTTGACAATTTTCATACACTTGAAGCCAAAGCGGCCAATTCTAGCATGCAAGAATGTAAGTTTTGTTAGAGCATCTTTTGGACAACATATAAATAAACTATGAGTGTTTAAGTTGATAAAAAAAGGTGTACCTAAAATTGATCCTAGACTCATATGGAGGTTGTACATTTTAGGCAATAATATGCAGGGATCAATTTTGGAAATGAGACAATTAGGTGTGGTTACCTTGGAAATATCATCAATCCAAAGCAAAAAATTATTTAAAAAAGACATTATTATCATTTGAGTAGTGCAAAGTTAGAACTTGAAAATTACTACCTTTGGTCTTTGAAAGAGCATTAAAAATAACTGCAAATGAAATAAATGTTATTTGACTTAGTTTGAACTTTGAATGATTGATATAGCACCTATTATTTGCAAGCTAAAAGGCAAAAATTATAATATGCCATGACAAAATATGCTAAAGAGATTTGGAAGTTATGGAATGTTATATACCTCATCTATTATGTCTTGAAAGATTATTGGAAAGCTACATACACAAAGTTTGTCAAGCATTTCATTAATATTTACAAAGTGACTAAGACCTGTTTTAAGGAATTTGCTTTCAAAAACTACTTAGTGCATGGTACATTTTTCTAGTATGACAATCATGATAGTAAGATCATCTAAAGTTGATGGCATCTAGTGTCAAGATGACAAAGTGCATGAGTTGAAACAAAATCAATATTGTTTAGCAAGTACTAAAATCTATGTGGAAGATTGAAGTTTAGCCTCAATATCTCATTGTAGGTTTTTTGTACAAACAATTAATAGTCAAAGCTATATATTGATGGAATAAAGATTTGAATACATTGAAAACATAGACAATGGACAATTTGTGTTGTATACATTTTATGCTTCTTCCTAGCTAATTGTGGCATTTATAGAGAAGAGTCAATCTTTGGTGTTAGTCACATTGTTGTAATTATGGAGTTAACTTAGATAAAGCTCCTAGTGACAAATTATACGGATGATTGCAAGAAACATTTGTACTATTTGTTGTCTTTTGTTGATTTAATTAGAGATATGTTACTAGCATATTATTTTTTTTATTTGTCTTTCATCACACATTGAATTCTCGTATGTGCTTTTAAAAACYTATCTATACATAACATTTGAAAATAAAGTTTATTATTTTAAGTCCAGATTCGTTATATTGAGACTTTTTGTAGATTTTGAGACAGAATGCTAGTTATTGGAAAATTTATTTAAAAAATAGTAATTGAAACCAAAAATAAATAATGCTCAAACAGTGATCCTCTAATAAAACTCTAAAAGTTGGTCTTCTTACCTATTTATAAAAAAATACTAGTAAAGATATGAAGCAAGAATAAAAATGAGACTTGCGAAAAAGTCTCAATATAACAAATATGGCCTTTTTTTTAAATTTATTTTCCCCTTTTGTCTAATCATCACACATTGAATTCTAAGCATGTCATAATGTTTTTTTTTCCATTTCTCTTTTCATCACAATAAAATTCATATATATATATATATCATGTAAATTTTTATTTTACTTTATATATTTATTGTCGTTTGTCTTTTGAACACACATTGAATTTGCAACCATGTCATTGAAGCCTTTTTTGTTTCCTATATTTTCATCACACATAGAATTGCAAACATATTGGAAATACTATGTTTTTACATATTGTAACTAATATGAGTTAACTTATGTTGAAAAGGTCGTAGGCAAACTAAACAACACTATGAATGAAGTACATGTGCAACCATTTGGGCCTTTAAGTAGTTAAATCCATCATGTAAAGGTAGCTTAGTGGTAGTAGCAAGGTGGATACTACAAAATTGATGCAACATTTTTGTCTCAAATTGTATGCGGCACCGTGACACCTTCCATTGTGGATGACACCTTTAGTCTATGGCTTAACCTCTAAAGGACCAAAATGCGTTTTTTTGAAACAATGCACACTAACTTAATTTAATCCTAAAATTCTATCAAATTCTTAAAACTTTGATAACTTGAAAGTGAAATTGAATCCTAGAAAAAACCCTAGGATTTAGTTATTACATACAACAATTGTAAATCTTGAATCAACAAATATATTCCATGTTTTATTTTAATCCAAATTTGTCAGTGTATGAAATGTACACAAACAAAAATAACGTTGGTTGAAGATCATCAAATCACTTGCATGGTTCAACTTTGAAACTTGTTTGGTTGCTCGTAGGCTTGAGCCCTCACTAGACATCTATCATGAATTGATATCCCCAAAAAATCATCATCAAAGTCTTGAGATTAATAATTGATAGTTCTTGAGCATTTATTCAAGTGCAAGCATGCTCAATGATAACCATTTAACCTTTGTTGTTCATCATTGTCATAATGAGGAGGAGGAGAAAAAAATATTTGTCACTATTTCCTCAACGCTCCCATTAGCAAGCTAATGCTATTGACCTACAAGTCCAATATAAAATATGCACTTGCGTTACTTTCAACAAAATTCTACAAAATTGCATCCATATGGCAATTGGACTTTGTTAAAGTAAGGATTGTTATATTGAGATGCTTCTTGATAGACTTGACAACAACTCTAACCATCACGATGAGCATCCCTAGGCAAACCACAAACTTTAAATTTGTACAAATCTTTGAATTTTGTGGAAAAGACAACAATTAGCAATGATGACTTTTAGGCTTGCCAGAAATGGTAAATCTTCATTGAAGTACCTTTATTGACAAAATTAAAAATAAGCCAATACAAAACCGTCATTTGGAATACACTTTCTATTCTTTTGGTGTTAGTCTCATCTTCAATATATTATATATGAAACCATTTGTTTGCAATGACACTTTGGGTTACATTAACAATCTAAATTACCAATTTCAAGTAAGATTTAAATTCATATTATATATAAATTGTGAATATAGGCAAATCATACTTTGTTGAATCTTTGATAATATTCATATGTAATCTTTGTTTTCTCAAGAAAACTCCTGATTCTTAAATAGCTAGAAAAAAAAGCTTAGAACACATAAAATCCAATACATTAATCCAATACATGGTGGGCTTCAAATCCATGCAACTCTACATTTCAATTCCATTTGATTATTTTTTTTTCTTATATATAAAAAAAATTGCGTGATTTGTAATATTGAAAATAATTTAATCTATACAAAATAAGTCTAATTTTTTAATATGTATCTAAATGTCATATTGAATTCAAATTATATTTATTCATGTATATGTTCAAAAACAAAAAATTTGTTCAAAATTTTTGGAATTTTGATTTTGAATGAAAGTGAAAGGATTCTAAAAATAATTTTTTTAATGTAGAAAGAAACAATAGTAAGTATTTAGTACAACGAATATTCTAAATACAAAAATGAGACCAATCTAATATTAAAAAGCTTTCAAATGAACAAATATTTTAAGTGCAAATACATATTTTCTATTAATTGATCCCATACTCTAAAAAATTAAACCTAAAAAAGATTAGTGTTTACCWCATTTAAATCATAATGATAATCTAAACTACTAATATGCAATGCAAGCAATTATCCCCTCAAATCCCAACACGATTTTTTCATCAAACAATAGTCAATATTGTCATTCTTATTTYTAAGATTTGAAATCATTTCTTTGCATATCTAATTGTAGGATCGTATACAAAACTAATATGAAAGTGTGTGGAAGAATCATTTTTTAAACTGATTACATAGATTGGAAGATTTTGGCTTTTGAAGTAAAGAAAACAAGTTATTTTGCACCTTGTGTGACTAAAATATAAGACTTTGAATCCTCTTATCTTTRAATATTGCAATACAAAGTTTTGGTACAATTTCTTTATAGTAAAGAATTTATTTAAAATTCTAAAATTCCAAAATAAAAAATCTTTATTTTGATTATTAAAAAATTATTAGATAGAAGCAAGTGCAAGATAGAAAGAAATACTAAATTATTACCCCCTCTAGGCCTAACAACTTTTTGACAATGGAAGTTTTCAACGAGTCATCGCCACTTTGATATTGTTTTGCACATAGATATACTTGAAATTTTTTATTTTAATTCTACAAGTATAAAGACTAATTTGTCTAGTATTAATTGTGGAAAATATTGACCTTCGAATTTTTATGTTATAACATTTTTGAATAATCAACTTGTAGACAAAAAAATGCAGCTTTGGAAGAAGAATTTTTTTTAAAAGATGAATAATTCTTTTTTTACCCCCTCCAGAAAAATGAATTGAAATCTAAGGGCACAATTAGTATTCTTTAATATAAAAAGATCAAAAATTAAAAATTAAAAAAATCATGCACATTTTCAAATTAAAAAAGTCAAAAGTCAAAATTGACCAAAATTGAATCCTACATAATTTAAAGAAATCTAATATGCATCAATTTTTAAAATTTCACATTTGATATCAAGTAACATATCATTCGAAACATCTTCAAAAAATTGGAATCATTTTAATTAGTTTGTATTCTTGATCATACCAAATCAAACCCTATATTTTTAAAATTGCTAAAAATACAACTTTGAAAATTATTTCCTTCAAACCCAAAATATTGTGGATAGCAAAGACTAAAAATGACCAAAAAAGTACATTTTTCCAACTCCTCTATTCCTTTCATTGTTAAAAATTTACTTTTGCTCCCCTCTCCTAAATAAGACTATATTTATTAAATAAATAATTAGAAATTTATGACATTGAAATTTTAAAAATGCAACAAGTGTGACAACTTGTTACTCTACAAGACCCTAGTTTAGAGAATGTTGATTTTGTTGCACCCTACTGAGAATTTGCCATTGAAAATTTGAAAAAAAAACATTGCGCCTTTTTTGTCCTTGAGTGACTAAGATGAAATTGAAACGTACTAATACTAAACGAGAGATTGTTCTTTGTATAAGCAAAGTTAACTTTGTACAATCATATTTTAGAAAAATTTAAATTGATCTCAAAAACAAATCCAAGACACTATTTTTTCAAGAAGATACAACTATTGTCCACAAAAAAGAACAATATAACTTTCACATAACTAATCCAAATGGAATGAATAAAAGCTTTTCATGTAGAAAAAATAAATAATCTACAAGAATTAAAATTTTAAATTAAAATTTAAACCTTTTGTGTTTTTATCTATTTGGCAAACTACTTTGGGGGCTTAACCCATTAAGGACCATGGTTGATTTTGGGGGTGGGCAAGACATTCTCTAGTTTCTAATTAAACATGAAAAAAATATCAAATCATGATGCTTTGCGGAGATTTGACTATGCCGATGGAATTGGCATGAATGATTGGGCCTCCACAATAAATTTTGTGGCAATTCAAGGTTCCCTTATTGGAAGATTTTTGTATTTTCAACCCAAATTTCATTAGTTATTTCAATCCCTAAACCACATTCTAGCACATATTGTCCTAATACTTGTCCCAATGCATTGGATTTACAATTCCCCACACCCATCCTCTTTTGTCCATATCCAAATTCATTCTAAAACTCTGGCTATCAATGAAAAAGTATCAATATCAATCCAAAAGTGGTTGACCTCTCCTTCGTGGGTTAAGGTGGCATAATTTTTTAAGGAAAGTTGCAACTTTAGTAATGATTAGAAACAAAAATGTAAATTTTCTTCTCTAAAATATTTACTTGTTGAAACTTTCTTAACCTTGGAGGTGTATAAGTCTCTTCTAAACCTCATTTATAATTGCAAATTTGAATAATTTTTTACTATGATGTAAAATAAAATACTAAAATTATTGAAATTTTTAAAATATTTTTTATAGTAAAAATTTATATCATCTTTTATAGTCGTAAATTCAAAATTTTCAAACAAAATATCTACAATCAATTTTATTTTTCAAACATCAAAACTSGGATCTTTCTTCAAAAAATACTCTACAATTTATTGGAATTGCTTGTAGCACATTAAATTTGTGAAAAATCCAATGAAATAAAACATTGTACATTAATGGTGGTGCAACTTGTGGTCAACAATCAAAATGCCACCTAAGAATATTCCATGGTAATTTAATTGAATAAACTAATCGAATTTAAAGTCTTAGAACCTTTATTATACTACAAGATTGAATTTTACAGTAATCATTTCAAAAAATAAACCTTATTTTGAATTGATTGCTTCAAATATGTATTAATACTTTTTGTTTCATAATATTACTTGTTGAACCCACCTAGACTATCTTCACATTTTGGTACTTGAATCAAACCACCATTGCAAGAACACGTATCTTTGTGGTGACTTTGGACATTCTTTTCCATTTTGAGATGTGAAACAATCAACAGTAGGAAATCTCTTTCTTTTGTCATGGCCATCAATTCATCATTATGCTTGTCCATTATTGGAGTTGTTTCTTTTTCAAGGTAATTTATTATCTTAGTTTCAAGTTTAAGATCTTTTTGCACCATTTCTTGTATTCCGTGTTCTAAAAGAGTTTTTGGAATAAAAAGATTAGATTGGTTTGCATCCTCACTTGTCCAACTTGAAAGTATTGAGTCATTTGTATTCTCATTGTATTTGACTATATTATTACTTATATATTTTTTTTCATTTTTCACCAAAATTTTATTTTCCTTAAGCTCTATCATTTCTTGTAACACTAGTTTTATTTCTATGGTAATGGATTCCATTTCTTTGGTGGCAAGCTCAAATTTTTTATGAAAAAAATTCTTCGCTTTAAACAACTCATTTTGAAACTCTAATACTTGTACATGTATACTTCTTATTTCATTTTTTGCTATCAATTCTAGATTATGTTTTTCTTGCATTGCTTCTTGGAGGTCATCTTCCATTTTCTTTTTCATCATGTATTGTGCTTCCTTTGTATTCATTAGCTCAACTTCAAGTCTACTACATCTTTCTTCAAAATTACTACGCTCTTTTTTCCACAATTTTGTTTTCTTCATCACATCATTATTTAAAAGTAGTAATTCATTTTTGAGAGTTACAACTTCCTTTGTATTGTTACTTTCTCTAACACCCGTCATTGATTGATCATTTACTTCAGACGGTATCATAACCTTATTGTTGCTTCCATCTTGTAATTGAGTTTTGAAAGTACACTGTTTTTCTTTTTCCAATTTTCTAATATTTTCCTTCAATGAATTGATGACTTTATCTCTTTCATCTACAACATTTGTAAGTTGTTCTTTCTCTTTGATTGCTTTAGTGAGTTGTTCTTTGATTAAATCTTTCTCTTTAGATGCCTTACCAAGTTGATCTTTTAATGAAGAAGCTGCGGAGTGAATTTGTTCAAGTGAGGATCTTCTTTTCAACTCATCAATTGTGTTATTCAAAAGTTGATTTTCATGTTGACATYGTGARAGTGCTTCATTGAGTTGATTTAGTTCTCCTCTCATAGATTTATTCATTTCAAGCAACTTGTTTCTTTCACAAGTTTCACTTTCTAATTCTTCCTCTAGTGAATTGACCATGGATCGAAGATTCACAATATCTTGAGCAAGCAATACTTCAGCATCATTTCCAYTCTCCTTGTAACCTTGATTTGAGAATGGAAGTTCTTTTCGCAAACACTCAATACTTGCACTAAGTTGAAGATTTTGAACCTCAGCACTACACAATTTCTTATGTGCACTATCACGTTCTTGTAACATTACTGCTTTTTCTGCCAAAAGAATTTCATATTCTTGGCGAGACAAAGTTATAGTTTCTTGACCATTTTCTTTTCTCTTAGGACCCAAGCAAAGTTCATAGTTAGAAGCTTGTTGATGCAACTTCTCAGAAAATGATGACTCCAATTCTACTATTTGTCGATTCAAATTATCAATGGATGATTGGTAGTCATTTTGCTCTTTTATTCTTTTAGCCTCTTTTTTTTCTTGGTCCTTTTGTAAGCATTCATTGGATGTTTCTAATATTTCATAATTGTACTTTTGATCATTATACAATGTCAACAACCTTTCCTTCTCTCGGATTAGCTCCGCATTTTCAACCATGCTTGATAGATGATCTCTTCGAACACTTTCACATTCATTTTCTAGTTCTTCTATTTTTATTTCAAAAGCTTTCATATCTCCTTGGAGAACATCCCATTGCTTATCAAGTGCAATTTGATGATTTTGGCATAATTTCATGTTTTCTTGTTCTAAATTGGCAATCTTTTCTAAATGTTCTTTGACATTGCAATACTCAATATTAGTGGAGCCTAATTGGTGTAAAATTTTGTTTTGTTCTTCTACTTGGCTTTCGTTTTCACTAAGATTCTCAAACCCGCATTCAAGAATATCCCTCTTCAATTTATTTATATCATGGAACTCATTACTTTCAATACATTTTTCAAACTTTTCTTTAAACTTGAAAAAAGTATTTTGAACTTTTTCTAAACAACTAATCCTTTGGCAAAATCTTTCACATTCTTTCTCAAGATTGGCTTTACATTCATGTAAGTGTTTGCACTCTTCTTCATAACAAACATTATCGTAGCACATACTTTGACATTCTTTGTGAACAGTTTCAATATTTTCATGAAGGCTTTGATATTCTTCATATTCTTTAGAATTAGAATTCTTGACTTGGCATTCAAATTCATGAGCTTCAACCTTCATTTGGTGGTTGTGCAAATCCTTGCATTCCACTTCAAGTGCTTCCGCCTTTTTYTTCCAATCTCGCAAATCTTCACACTCTTCCTCCAATTTTAGTGCCTTTTCTTTCCACTCTAATGAGGCCATACACTCATTTTCAAGCGCATTCACTTGTATTTTCAACTCTGCAAGTGATTCTTTTAATGATACATTTTCAATGGCCAAAGTAATCTTGATTTTTCGTAGTTTATTCCTTTCTTGAGTCATATTAGACAATTCTTCTTCAAGATTTCGACCTTCACTTCCTACCAATCCCTTGTAACCTTTTTCAGTTGCCTTGTCCAATTCATCTTCAAGGCGATGTTTTTCTTTTACCAAATCCTAAAGGGATAATTTATGCATCAAAGTTTTATTTTTTTGAATGATGCTAATGCTTCTTCAACTTTAATTAAAAAATTGTTATTTAGATAAATTGAAATTCACAACATTGTAAAATATTTGTAAATTTTGAATTTCATTTATTCAATTAATTTTCTGTATTTTGATTGTAATAGTAGTAAAAGTAAAATCAAAGATAAATACTTTTTTAGCATGTCGCAATAATTCATAATCGCCTTCTAATTTTTGTAATTTCTTCTCCCATTCATGAACAATTAGAGATTCTTGATACCCTCCTTGTTTACCAACTGATTTCCACTTAGCTTCCTTTAAAAGCCTTCTATTTTCTTCACGTAGATTTCTCAAGCTTTCTTGAAAATCTTCCATCTCTTTTTCTAAATCTTTTAATTGCGAATTCAATGTTGATTTTGCATGTTTTAATGAAGACACTTCCTGTTGTAATCTTGAATTATGATCCTGAAGACTTTTATTTTCTTCTTCAAAAACTTTTATTTTCCAACGAAGTGTTTCTTTTTCAGATTCCATATTCTCTAACTTGGATGTCATTTCTTTTTCCGCCATGTGCATTTGACAATTATGACTTTTCAATGCTCGTTGAATAGTTTCTCTTACACTATTAATTTTAGCCAATAGATTTTCATGTCCTTCAATTAGCTTTGAAATAATAGAGTTTGTATCTGGAATACCTTTAAATATGTTTGAACTTGTTTTGTTCAGATTTTCTAATTAAGATGCAAACAAAATTTAAGCCTTTTTTTAGCTAAAAGGTTGCATTGGTGAAACCAAAATCTAAGTTTATAGATTATGCAAATCAATGTGATTGAATTGCATAATGGTAATTTTTTATATCACACTATCATTTCAAATCATAAAAGGAATTCAAATAAAATGAAAATGATTTTTTTTTTAAATCCAAAAAAATACATTTCATGATTTTTTTGGTCGACCTAATATTAGAAAGTAATGTTTTATATTGTTGATTTTCTTGAAATACTTTGAAATTGTAACTTCATATCTAAATTGATTCAATAATTATCTTGTTTGAACATTAAAGAATGTATTATATTCTTAAACAATGTATGCTACTTATTTGAATCCATAAGTTCTTTAGCCAAAACTCTTAATCATTTATTTGAGATTTAGTTGGGTTTCTTTTTCCAAATTTCACAATTGTATAACATGAAATATGTATATAATATACATCATATAAAGTATAAACTATTGCATCTATAGAAGTTATAATGTTTACCTAATCTCATATGTATTTTCTTAGATATTTTAAAATCCAATATTAAAATAAACAATCTAAACAATCAATTTTAATAATATTAAAGTGATAATTACATGATTATAAACAAATGACAATTCTTTATCRATTCTAAAATAGAACAATTTTTTTCTCACCTTTTTATTATTCCATGGAAGTCTTCTTTTTAATGCACTCGCCAACTATATTTGAAAAACAATCATTAATTTCATTGACTTTGTAGGAACTCARATATCAAAACTACAACAATTATGTTAAAAAAATCACAAGTTTCAAATTTAATTAAAAAAAACAAGTGTATATTATTTTACTACATAGAAGATAGAATTCAAATATGACCTCAGTCATAAATTAAACTTTAAATCAAATGATTAAATTTTCCTACTTGTTTGATTCAAAGTTGAAATAAAGACATGAAAAAACAAAGGTCTAACATGTCATGGTTGTTTAAAACCCAAAGCCCTACAAAATCAAGAATTTCAAATAATGTTTAATAATTGATAGTAATCAATAGAAATCACTATGATCAATACTTTGAAACAATATATGAAGTGAACCTCATTGACTTGTATCAAATATAGATTTTTCTTAAAGACCATATTGTATCTATTACATTGACAAATGCTCACATATGTAACCACCATCTTAGTATCACATTATCAATTATTGTTATTATTGTATGGATGATAGGCAATCTCCAATGAGTTTATGAATTAATCAATTGATTATTATACATTTTTACATTAACTCTAGCTATTGTTAAAGATGAAAAGTGACTTATAAATGATTCTAAATGATCATATTGGATGAAAGATTATAATTTGTTGTTCAATTTTATTYTTTTAAGTTCATTGAGTGTGTTTGCATTGTGTTGTGTAGAAATTTCCTCATTAAGATAAAATATTTCTAATTTTGATATAAAAGATGATGCATAATCCATGGATCAAAACAAATTTTTTTCAAATTATTTTTTTGGCAAATACTAGCTTCTTGATCTTGTTTAAATTCACCTAAATAAAAATTATYAAAGATATTTTTAATTTTGAGACCAACTACTAAAATAAAGTTGACCAAATGCAATTTCTATTAAAAATTAAAAATTCAAGAAAATTCCTAAAGTTGAATAGTTTCATGCCATTTGAACTTTGGTCCTAAAATCCAATCTACTSATTTTTCTAATAGTAGAAAAACATAGAAATTTGGTTTCAACCTTGATATTCTCTAACTATTATTCAAAGTTTTGTTGCTCTCTTGCGTTACTAATGACAACCAATTGAAGATTTTGGAATTTTGTGGAGTCGCTAATTCAACATTTTCAATTCTTCAACTCTATGAATATATAAATCATAAAATTTCATTTCATTTCATTTYTTTCATATAATATTTAAAGCTCACAATTTATGGTTTATATATATTTGAGTTTATATATATTAAAAATTCATGAAAAGTCCTAAACTATTATTAATTTTATGTAGTTTGAGATTTTCTTCAAAAATTTCTACCATCCAAGGGGATGCTAAACTTTTGTCTTGAAACTTTTAAACTTTTGTTTTTATTATAGATCTTTTGGTTCAATTTACCAATATCCAAAACAAATTAATAAACTTTAGAATTTTAAATATCTTTAATTTAGAAATTTATTCCAATTATGATCTTTAGATTGGAATTGATTTAGTTGATTTTTTTGAGTGACTTTTAGCATTTATTTATTTACAAATTGGATCCACTTTGTGCTTGTAGGATGCATTTGAAGCCACCATCAAATTTGAAAGTCATGACTAGAATTGATGGAATGAAGCCCAAACTAAAACAATTTTTTTTTATACCAAGATAACAATAGTGGAATGAAACTAGGAAAAAAATAACGGAATGAAGTCAGGAAATTGACATTGTATTTTCAATCAAGGGACTTAAAACATTTTTTGAGAATTTGAGGGAACCAATGGAAACCTTTCAAGTTCAATTAATTTTCAAAACATATAGATACAACTTTCTATTTATGAAAAAACATTTAATTTTGTTTTTCAAAAGTGAAATCACATGTCTAATGTATGTCATAAAATTTTCAATTTTTTTTGTGAAATATCACTTTTCTAACATTATTGACCATCATGGACATATTTTAATTAGTAGGCATGTATGTCAAAAGGTGATTGGAGAGGGCTTGTAATGGTAATGGTGTCAAAAACATTGGCCGTGAATTGAAACTGATAAGCAAAGAAGTTAGTTTTGGATGAAAAATAGTAAAAATAATCAATGGGAAGGGGTGAAGGCATGAAAGACTAGTACTATTTTGCGTCACTTTGAATCGCGGAGTTGTCATCCACTATAACTTTTGAAGTATGAACTCAATTAACTTGAAATTTTGATTGGATATGTCTATCTTGATAGCAATCAAATTACTTATTTTTCAGAAACTTAAAAAAATCATTTTATATTTAATTTTCAATGTAGCTAATTTGTCACATTTTGCAGTTTAGTGGTTTTTAGTACTAGGGAGTATCCAAAATTAATGTTCTAGAGCTAAAATTTTTGTGGTCTATTCCCACACTAGGAATTCATGAATCAGCAAAAAGGGTTTTAAAAAAAACATTATTTTATGTCCTCTACATGCGTGGTAACAGGGCTCCTTTGCGCATGCACTTCTGAACATTCAAAATGGTTTTAAGATCATTGTTTTGGTGAAATCTCTTTATCATGAAGTTCTACCAAATTGAGATATTTTAGTTTTTCTTAAAATTTCTTTTCCTATTTTTTACAAATTGAAATGTCAAAGTGTCTATTTTCTTTAAAACCTGTGTTTTTCTGTTTTGTGAATAACTTTTGAACTAAATTTTTTGGGGGTCTCAAATTTTGGTGACATGATATTTATAGTATTATTCTAATTATCCATATTTTTTTATTTTTAAATATTTTTTTCCAAAAAGGTCGGTAGTACTGGCCACTACTAATGCAAGCTACAAAAACCAATTGGTCTTTCATGCATTAACCGAAAGTAAAAAAGGAATGTTAGAATTTAGATTAAAGTCAAAGGTTATTGCCTAAAAGAAAAATCAATATAGAATTTTAGGTCAATAGAAAACAATGGATGAAGTTTTAAAGTGCCAATTAGTGGCCAAATAGCATGTGCACAATGGTGAGCATGGTACATTASRAYTAACATACTCACATATTATATTCTTATATAGGATACTATTGTAGCTAAACAATGATGAGTTTGGAAGAGCCATATTTTTAGGATATGGATTATTCTAGGTCACACTAAGAACTATGAGAAGTCTATTAAAAAACATTTATTAAATGATAAAGCATGCTTTTTTTGAATCTTTTATAAGTCAAATATCACTACACTAGATACTCTGGTTTTGTTTTTATGTGTAGGAACTAGGAAGTTGCCAGTTAACATTCATTCTTCATATATGATGGGCTTATCCACAAACTATAAAGTCTTTACATGCAAGTTTTGAGTGACATTCTCATAACCTAAGCCCTACATCTATTACCATAATCATGGAGTTTGTATTTTTATTTATTAAAAGTATATAAATCTCCCTACAATAAAGGCACCTAAATTGGTCACCTTTTGTTTACCACCACCTATGAGATGTTTGAAAAAGATCATAAAAGGATGATAAATCACATCATCCTTAAAGTATAAGATGCTTCAACTCTCATTGGTTGCTTCAAACAAATTTTCAGCTTCCATTTGTTACTTAAAAAAGAAGTGTTGAATTTGAGCAAAATAATGATGTCATATGTGGATCCGCAATGAGAGGTTGTGAAGAATTCTATTCTAGCTCTGACAAAATGACTCATATTGCAAAAAGATGAAGATACCTTACATCGCTCCACACYATCACATTCTCTTAAGAGTAACCAATGGAAATTGAAGATTTCTTTGAGGCAACCAATGAAAGGTATTTTATGCTTTCAACTTTGAAAATTCACAAAATATTACTCAAGTGTTGAAATTACAAAACAACATGTGTTGAAGTCCCTAACAAACTCACAAAATGTTGGCTTTTTGAAATTTGAACTTAGGAGACATAACCCCACAAAGAGGTAGTTTTGGATGTGGTTACCTTATTTCCGTAACTCTTACAATAGGTTATTTATCCCAATCTTGTTGTATTTTTTCCATTGGATACATAATTCTCATCTACAAAATTATTCTTCAAGGTTTCAAACTAAACTCCTCACCACTCTCACAATGCTCTCCAAATTCTTCATTTTTCAACCAAAACTAATTTTGTCATTTTAACCTTGTAAGGATGTTGAAGGGTTTGATGGATGACTTCATTGTTAACTATAGATCTATAGTGACAAAGAATGCATCTATTAGGCTAATAATCATAGTATTTTGTTGACTACCTTGGTCATAGAGGTTGCATCCTTCTAAAGAAGACAAATTGGTCACCTTGAAAATCAACCTTTTGGATACTATGTAAATCATTTACTCAAAAACCCAAGAGAATTCACTGGAGGTTAAATTAGTGTGCAAGACCTTATTTTCATACATTTTCATACAAAAATTCCAAAAATAAACATTTGTACTTCGATCCTACACGAAAGGATTCTTTGCTATCCACCATACACTTAGTGTCTAAGGTATCCTTCTAGGGTGGCACGACACTGTCGTGTACGGTCTGACCCCTACCTATTTCCATTGTGGTTGGGCCAGGAATGACCAGGCATAGATTATCCCTATTCGTATGGTCTGCATTAGTCGCGGATTAGCATGCCACCGTAAATATGTACTCAGGCCCTGTACACACCGCCCATTACACCATGGTAAACGATTAAGCTATCCAATATGTACGCATTTTTCATCCAACTCCTCATGAGCTAGCATTCTCAATGCGAGCGGTGGTAGTGCTTTCATGTATAGTCAATAAGCTCAATGCCTTTGGTCACCCAATTCCAACATCTACAGAAACAACCCTTTCATTTGCACTAGTCTCCCACCCATTTCCGAAGAGTGTATAAGTAATTTTCTTTAGGCAAGCAATTGGGTGCTATTGTTAGAGGATGATATCAAGTTCACATCTATTTATGGAAGGTTTAAGGTTGATAAAGATGTGGTTTAATAAAAGTTGTGGGCTTAATTGTGAAAAAATATTTTCAAAATAAGTTGTAGCTTTAGCCAATAAAAAAAGTATTTTTAGAATATTGAACTTGTTCTTTTAAAACATAAATCAAATGGAGTAGGATGGTAGGTCACTAATTTTATACCTTTTTAAGATGGTCATGACCCCCACCTACTAATGATTTTATATTTTTGGTTTGAAAATTCATGTGAATTTCAATTTTTATCAAATTGATACAATTCCACTTGTCTGTTAGTCAATTGAACTGATTCTTTTTCTAAAAAATATAGGCAACAATTAGCACATTGCACAAGACACCTAGATTGCAAATTTGAGTGGTCATAGGTTGTTTTACCTTGAAGAGCTCTACCTTAACTTTAAAGAGCTCCGACATCCAATTTATGGATGATGAATAAATTGAAATCACTATCTTTCTCCTTATTTTTCTTGGATGAAAGTCATCCTAATTTGAGAAGATATTTTATGTTGTCCTATGTAAAGGGAACACCCCATTCTGATCACCCCCCATTTCCAATCTATAGAATGTCGTCTTTACATGAAGTTATGACGCGGTCCCTAGAGGAGTTGTGGCTCATTATGATTGGTTGCAAGGCTCTCAATATTGTAATCAACCCTTGGTCGATTTTGTAATTAGCCTATAGTCAGAAATAAAAAAGTCTATATCACCACTATTGGCCAAAGAGAATCTTCCACTAAAAACTCATAGTAATTTCGTTTTGTGTAATAAAATTTTGGAAAAATATTAAATCCTTCCAAACTTTATTGTTGTACATGGAAAAAATTCCACATTCAAAAAACTTGCACTTCAAATATGTTATTTGATGAGAAATGGGTTGCCTCTCTTAACCCTTGAAGGACATACTGTTGGCTGTGGAAATCACGCATTTTTGATAGTGTGTGACATCATCTACTTTGAAAAGCCAAATATACTCGTTGAAAGTCAAAGTACTAGGAAAGATCTTTCCTTTCCACTCCCCAATACTGAGGATAAAAAGTTGTGATTGTGTTCGATTCTCTATCAACCAAAGGACACAAAACATAAGCATTCAAGGGTTAATGGTTGGATTTGGTATTACTAGAGTACATTTAAAAAAAATTACAAATGTGAAAGTATGTCAAGTGGTTGACCAAGCCAAAATTGCATTGACTCTAGTTCAATATTGAATTTGCAAAAATGAGGCCATCCATTTAAAGAACACAAAAATTTCAAAAAATTACCATATGAAGAGGCAAAGCAATATAGAAATTATTCAGTACACATTCAGGAGCAATACACTGACGCTAAACAAAACAGAAGATTTGTCAATTTAGTTCGCAGGTATCTTTGCCGCCTCAAAGATTATTTGTCTAAGCTTGATGATAGTACCTTCGTAGCACGCCACGTCAAGTAGCGATGATGCGACTCTCGGTTATCAGCAATTTCCACTGCATCGTCGGATGGTTCTGCTTTCTCTGCCATGTCTAGCCAAGCCTGTACACATCCAATAGCCAGATCTTTTACGTATTCAAAATGAATAAACTTATCAAATAAGGTCGCAGTTGTGCGCTCTCCCCATTCCCCAATCTCCTGTCTCGACATAACTTAGCCTCGGCAGAGTCCTCCACGAAGCGGCTTCAACTAAATCGTTGAAAACCAATGCATTGAGCAAAATGGGAGACAACGAAGTTTGCAGGAAAAATACATTAGGGCATGGCATGCTCTAAAACCTTCTTTCCATTCCTCCAAGTGGTGACAGTAGTATTGGAGCCTTCAGTAACTAATAAATTTTTTACCATACTTTAGAACAGGAGATCGATCCCATACTGAAAATAAAATCGTTCTCCTGATGGGATCACAGCCAGGTCATGATCAAGACAATATATGACCACAAACTAGAGGTCTCTAACCCTTCACAATTTCAACATTATRTTGTGATTTACCACAAAATTTTAGCCTCGTGATCCTTGCGTCCTGTCTTCTATGTYAGACACATCATTACAATCAGGCCTTGTAGGAACAAATAATTTCTAAAACTTAAGTGTGTGAAGGTGTACCGCAAGGTATTCTTTAAAAGCAGAGAACACATTCCCTTGGATGACTTCACGACTTCCAGGCCTTGTCCATACCACAATCGGTGAAAAAAATTGGAYCGACTCTGCTGTAAGTTTGTCACCCCATGGTAGCAACTGCATTCACAGCAGAAAAAAACATCAATTCAATTACACCTCAACGTATCCACGCCTTCGAGCAAAAAAACTACTTATAAAATGAGCTAAGGTCGACTCATATAAAATGCCGATCATGCTGTTCTCCACTGTATTTTTCCGTATACTCTTTTAGAAAACGCAGAGCTTTGATGATAGAAAAGATTTGTTATTACCAATAATCAAAGCCAACCAWCATTGAATACAACTCAGTTTCTTTTTATTATTTTCTCTTCAAAAGCTTTGCCTCGAAAAAGTACATACATCTCCTTATACATACTCATTGTTTCAATTCTCAATTCTGTCAGGTTATTACCTCTGCGTATTTATTACCGAGTGGGAATAAGCGAGAAAAATACTTGGCTTTGTAATCTGGCCTTTGCTCAGTATTGTACAAGGGATTCAAATCTCTACACACACAAACAAGTAGAGCACCGAGTTAAACGACTAGCAATTGGAGCTGAGTAAATCAACCGTCAACAGTAGCTGCACATGTCGTGCACGTATTGGAAGTYCGGACACTGCGTAAAACCACATTCAGWCCGTAAATGACTCTAAAATCATCAAGGTACTGCACGTTTTCTTCAATCTATCAATTGCAGCTATACAAGGAGGAACGCCTACTTACAGAACCACTATGCTCATCCTGGGAGTCGAGAAAAAATCAGCACAGAAGATTGGAAGGTCATACTCAGGGCGAGCACATATCGCCACATTCAACATCTGCACACTATCGAACCTCGTCAGTTACAACCAGACGGTTCTATTCATCGTGATCTAGAGATATAGCACTGCAAATCTTGACACAAAAGGAACAAACGAAGTGTCGAGAGGATAAAATTTCTCAAATGTGGACAACTTGTAATTACAAGGATATTGATCTTGACAAAAGACTGGAAGTTACGATGGAATCGATCTATGTAATACACTGATAATTGCCAACATCACATCCATAGGGTCTAATTTTCAACATAAAACAGAACACGATCGACTAAAACATGTCTATAAGAGACCTATTCTGGAGCAAAACGTTTTCATATCCATAAAGCCATGGATATATTACGCTGCTAAACGTGATGTGAGCTTCCATTCAAACTAGGGAGTGAGGAATTCGTAGAAGACCTGCATGTTTTCTCCACCATTCATAGTTGCACATCGAAAAAGACGCAGTTTTGAGGACTCAAAAGCCACATTCTTGATCACAGACTGTCCATCAATAGCCACCATGTCTCGAAATTCGTCCTGCCACGATATCCAAAAAGCGAGTTTAGGTGAGAATCACCTCCCCGAAGAGATAAGCTAAAAAATGCATCCGAGGACACTTTCTGCAGAATATTCCTTCAACTGYCCAACCTTATAACCTTTCCAAGCTGTAGATGCACTTCCGCAACGTCGCAAGATAAAGTAGACCCATAAACCCCAGCCGCGAAGTAGGGCAACAGTGACAGGATTCAATATGCCGACAAAGTGTCAAAATTCATAAACTCTAGGTCCAGAAACAATCAAGCTTGACATCCCCGGCAGTGAAGACAACTGAAGATTTCTGACTAGGCAAATTTAAGCCTTGCTAAGTTGTAGTCTTCGTTCTCACAAACCTGTCACAAGCTTGAACGTAATCACAGAATCCTGCGTTTGTCATTCTATCCTAACCTTATATTACTATCGTCACTTTTCCGAATATACGAGATGATCAGCCAACAGATCACCCTTCGAACATCCCTTGCTGCATTCTAGTGTAGGATACAAATCTTCTTCTTGTTGAAATCACCAAGAATATTCCGACGGATTTRTGGCTGAGCTRAAGCCCGAAACTTAACCGAATCGRTCTCACATGCCATGTACTTGTAAGGTMAAATAAGAATGGATTCCTGCACGCTCTGTTTCAATTTCTTGTCACTCAATGCAGGGTTGCCAGATATTTGAAAGGCACAGAGAGAAATTCTTTAAACAATCAGTCAGATGGCCCGTCGGAACGCCCACCGCACGAACATGTCACGACAGAGAATAGCTTCAGTTCCTTGTCTTGAAGCTAAACTCTAAGAACGCATCGTGAACGCCTCGACCAAGGATTAGAAAATATTAGAAAAAAGATTTACCTGACAAGAAAGCGGAGATACATCTACACGCTGTGACACCGCCTKAACAGCGTGCTCCAGAAACTTATCAAACAATCCCTCGTTCGCACACTCAACATCCTTCCCGTCCAAGGCAGCGCTGCGCACGACAACACTTCTAGTCCTAGTATGCACCCGACGTTGATTATGAATTCCTGGACACCGCTCCCGCCTCTGAAACCAGGCTCTCCCACATCCGCCTAACCTCCCGCGCTCCTCTGCCGCCGCAAACAAAGCCGCTCCACTACACGAGCTAACGCCATCCGAGCCCCAAACCGTCGTCCCGGCTGTGTTCTGCTGGTGAACATCGAGCTTCTTCTCCACACCGGTTTGGAGGTGACACACAATGCCCCCCMAATGCGAGCTCATCAAAGYCATTGCTGCTGGTGCTGCTTCGCCTCCGTGCGCATGAGAGAGATGAGTTTCCCAAGCTAACTTTCTCCAGATATGACGCTCCCACACTAAAAAATCTCGGCTAAATCTTCAACCGCAAACGCACACATCGCCAACGACAAATCTTCAAACAGAAGAGCAATTTCCACAAGTTATGAAATTGGTGGAGTTGCCTTCCAAAGCGGCGGGGTTCGGACTTCGGAGCCAGAGAGCCTGCATCCAGGAAGGTATTTCCATCCTTAGGATGACATCCACTGTACGGATGAGGTTCGTCGGTGAGAGAGCTTGTGTTGCCGCTTCGGATCTACGACCGTGGAAATTTGAGATTCTCATCTATGACCGTCTGTGCTGGAKRGACTAGCGCGTATCACCGCACCAGATCTAAGACCGTGAKTCWSYGAGTCTGCGACCGTGGTCCTCATCTATGACCGCCTTCTGCTTCTTGATCTTCCTTTCCTTCTTGAGAAACGCTCATGTTCTTGGTGGTGGTGAAACTGCGAAGAAGGCATTTCYGAAGTTGAAATGCTGGTTTCTGGCGAGCGCGGARATGATTGATTCTCGAATTAGACTGCCATTGATTATCAGCTTTAGGCTTGGAAGGAAACGGACTGTCTTACTTAACCGTTTGTGCTTCCCGATTCTGTTGTCTCTAGTCTTTGATGAAACGGGAAACTATTTTCAATGTATTTTACGAAAACGCATGGCAGGGTCGTATTTGCTGTACTTGGATTGAAGGGAGTTGAAGTGTTAGTGCAGTGATGAGACCGCGTTTATTCTGGCGGTGTTCACTCGCACTCGCTCTTCGGATTCCTTGGAGAGGCGRGGGTGAGGGTGCTTCTACGGGAAATTCTTGCTTTGTCTCATGCGCATGTGGAAAATCCGAGGTTGTGCTTTCCTCCCGGCCTGCAATTCGTGTCTGTAATCGAGATTCATGATCTTTTCGAATGTTTTAGTGCTTCTTTCATGTCTATGTTCAGTGCACTGATGGCTGTCGAATCTCCAGTTTATTGCTTTCAGCTCTTTGAATGAAGAGAATTTGTTCCAAGGATTATGCGCCTTGGTTCTGTCGTGAGATGAGGTCCTTCTCTTAATTTCATATTTTTTCGATTATTGAATTCTCTTGATAACCTGATGTATATTTTCCTGCTCATTAGTTGTTCASGACAGTCTGGTTCTCAACGTAGAAGATGTGAAGTTAAGTTGAAACTGGAATGAGGAAAAATGGAAGAGAGCGAAGCAGCAAACTCATGGAAAGAAATGTTCTTAAAAGCACTATCAAGTCTGAAAGGCCTTGAGAAGGAGATCGCACACAAGGATGGGGAGATTCAGCTACTGAAAAATCGGATCAAAATTTCGGAAATAGATCAGGCGATTCGGCCTCCTTCAGAACCTTCGGCAAGTATCTTGAACGAGATGAAAGAATTGAAGTCAAAGCTGAATGCAACGGAAGCTTGCTTACAAGAAGCCCTCAAACTTAACGTGAAGCTTGAGGTAAGCTGTGTCATTTATAACTCCATCATAGTGATCCTTTTTTGAAGTGCTAGGCTTGGCTCTCAGATTTGTTAGATTTATGCGTTGACTCACGGTTTTGCGCCATTCAGATTATTGATCTGCTTAGTAACTGTAAGGGAATGGGAAAGCTGCAAAGGGTTTGATCCCCATTCCAGTGGTCTGTTCATATTAGGCATATATTGTCAAATAGTCATGCATAAAATACGAAATAGATTACAATATAAATGTGTCACAATTATCCTTGTTTTGGTACCTCATACATTATCCTTCCCATCCGTGATTATTCTGAACCGGTATATCCATTTTGTAGGAAGAGAGAAATTTTGAAAGAGAACAGCAAGGAGTTCTGAACTCCGCATTTGAGGGATTGAAGGCAGAGGTGGAGTCTGTTCAAACTACAACTGAGGCTTTCAAGGTAGAGGCTTTCCACAGCTTGCAAGCTTTGACAGCTGATATGCGAAGGTATCAAGTAAGCTTCACTGGCCTATATTTGAAGGATCTTGTGTTATGTCCTTGGAAAAGAGTTTCTTCTTCTTTCAGAGTATCTGTTTTAGAGAATCGTATAATTCGCTAGTTTGGAAGGCTTTGACTCTAATCCAAAATGCTTGTCAAATCTGAGGTATAATACTATCCCCAAATTCACAAGAATTATACAGTAGCATAAACGGTGCTTTGTTTGCCACCATTCGTAGAGAACCGTCCTGGAACCCGGCAAAAGACTTTCCTGTGACGGGGGAAACCATCATTCTGGAGCACATGTAAGTGAATACTCTGCTTTGTTTAACTGATACACTACACTTATTATTTGGGAACAGGCAGAATCAGATCAGAAATTACAGAGTCTGAAGGTCAAAGTGAAGAAAATGGAGGATCTCCAGAACGTTCATACTGGAGTTCTGAGAACCATCGCTGCGGAGCAGGAGATTCTACGCTTGATCTGTATAGCAAGATCAGCCATGCAGCAAAGCTCTGCAGCTTCTCTGCAGCATTTGGCAAAAATGGAGCACTTTTGTGGAAAAACAATTCAGAAGGCTTTGGAACTGGTTGACTCAGGAAGGACTAAGATGCTGAATACTAGCCATCAGGTTCGGCACTCCGTCAGCCGTGCATATATGAAATCAGTGCTCATTGCGAAGGATAAGTGATTTCAAGATAGTAMAGTCAAKTTTTATTATTGCATGCTGCAGATGTCYTRGCCTCTTAGGTTAGGGAAGATGAGGAGAGAATTCATTGCACTGTCTTTGATCGGCTCGCATATACGGGCAGTGGTAAGTTTTAGACAATGACTGAATGTTGCACTAATACTGAACCGCTTGTGGCAGTAGTACTCTCATTGACCAAGGCTATGGACGAATAGTAAAAGATAGGAAGCTTCTGAAACCGTAGGCTATTCGTCATGTTGCTCCACTGATTATTATGCTCTTAGAGGTCCCGAACTTTAAATTGATATTTCAGCAGGTCGTCAATATCTAAAGTGAAGCACATTTGCATCGTCTGTTGGAACTATTTTGTCCAACAGGTGCCCGAGAGAATGGTGCAACTCGAGGGGATGGCTACGCAGCACAGGAATGAACTCAGTGAAGCCGAGAAGAATTTATTGGAATCCCTAGCTTCCCAGACAAATCTGAGGAGCCTTTCAGATGAAGAGAACAATGGGGCAAATTTTGAATTCGATAAGCCTCATTGTAGTCAGGATCGACAAAAGACTCCAGTAAAAAGACWCTCCATTTCTGGTATTGAGGCATCAATTTCAGCTGGTGCTTCCACTCAGCAGGTACGAAATGCATACTGTGAAYGCAATCATTTAAAGCTCGATTGGTTCCATGCCTGGTTACTTGRATTTCCGTATCCATCATTTTTTKGGTAGGTAACAATTGAGAAAACACATAGAAGGATAGATTGGTTGACGTAGTGTATGCAAACAAGGGCCTGGAATGGGTAGAGAAAATACAGTAAGTGATTTTTGTGAAACAGCAGATGRCTTGTTAATTGAGTCTATTGCAAGCGCGCATCTATGGTCGAATGGCTCAAGAGTCATCATCTATACTCAATGTCATATTTGTATGAGAAATATAGATGGTTAACATCCCATTTGAAAAGCTTGTTTCATTTGATAGATTCACACGCCACCAAATTTGAAGCAAGTTCTAATGAAGCAATCCCAAGAGCAAGCTAAACGGAAGCAGGAAATCTCAAAACAACAAACCTTAAGAGATGTGGTTGCTAGACGATCTCCATTAACATTTCCTACGCATCAAGAGAGGACCGAGGTATTCTTGTTGATATTATTCAAGTTTCATCGAAGTGTCATAGTACTAGSTCTATTATTGTTTTGTTTCCTGCAGTCACCTATAAACCATATGCCATAAATCAAACACTTTATTGAGGACTTTTCTTCTGGTGCAGGGTCACCACTCATGAATCTTGAAGAGCAAACAGCATCTATTCTGCTTATTTTGATGACTGATCATTGCTCATAATAGGTTTGGACCTCTAAAACTGATTTGAATTTCTATTTTCAAAAATTACGTCATACAAGTTCACTTCCACAACTCACTGTTAAGATTTTGCTGTTAGTTGGTCACTCCAAAAATGCAGGTGGCAGGTTCTGAGTGGAGATGGTCACTCCTTGTTCACAAAAGTGAACTATGATTCTGAATACAGGAATGGCTATGGTGGAGCAATGTTAACTTGCGCTACTTTCAAGAGCAACTGGAATTCGGAAATTGAAAGTGGTCTTTTCATTTTGTGAAATTCTACGCGGATGTTCAATTTTATTAGTCACCCCATATTGCAGTGGAATTGATTACCTATGAAGTTCAATTACCTATGAAGTTCAATTGCCGCCTCATACCCTTTCGCGCATTTGGTGTCAGTGGCAGGCGACAGTATTGGTAGAAACACGATTTCATATCCATAAGGCCAGGTCCAATTTTTCAAGCAACTGTGTCACTCCTTTGGAATCCAAACACCTGCGCCTACCAAAATGGAAATAAATGGACAATCACAAAACATTTGATGATATAAGTTGCAACATTTAACCCTTAAACGACGCCACGGACATTTATTGTCCTTTCGATGACCAAAACTCATCTGGTGAGCGGACACTCACTAATTTTCATCCGTTCCTTTTCTGAAAGTGACCACACATGTGTCAATCATCATGGGAAGTCAAATTTAGTGTTTTTAATTGCTTCCATATTTTTAGGTAGCCCTAATTCTACGAAGATAGCAAAGATTTTCACATGAAAGTGTTTTGTGCCACGCTGTCCTTCTCGCAATTTTTGAATGGGTAGCATGAGGTATTGGTTTGTACAATTTATCCAAAGCTAAACATGTGCATGAGCTGTGTTTTTCCCCTTGGTCAAGCACTACAAATTGCACCCCGCCTTTGCCCGCGGTGATAGGTCAGTCCTTTAAGGGTTAAGTACTAGAATGGCAATCGGACTCTTCCTCATCAATAGAAACCAAGGAGGATTATTCATGTGAAGAAATACATAGTGAACATCTATGCTTTACAAATCCTTCTTGAAAATGAGCTCAAACATTCTAAACTCTTTACATTGACCTTCAATAAAATGACATTCTAGAACATTTCATATTCTTGCTCTAAGAAAAGAAAAGAAATGTTTATGGTATCATTGATTGTAACAAACTTGTCATATTTTCAAAGAGTGTCCAAAGGTATGCATACACAAAATCGTTTCTTCATCCAATTGCATCCCCAATCTAAACTTATTGAAGAATTTTTTATGTTGACATTTTAGGAACCTCAAGATAGGGGATGCAATTGGAAAGAGACAAGTTTGGGTATGCTTACATTAGTAAAATAATTGGCACATATAGTTAGATAACACAATTATGAAAGGATGATTTGAGTAAAAAACTTTGATAATTGAGTTTTTTTTTTTATAAGTAATGAAATTCTTGAGATTGTTTTTTGTGAGGCTTTGAAATTATTGTGAATTCTTGAAGAAAATGTGAAAAAAAATCATATTTAATATACTAAATACTCTTCCATGTACTCTTCCATATGTTTTTACCATAGTGTTAAAAATTGTATATATGACAAACTTTAGCATCATTTTAAATTTATAGAACTTACAACTCCAAAATATTATAGAATATTCATTATAGAATACTTAAAATATTCTTAGTCTTCTACCAAAGAAGAAGCTGGACTCTAGAGCAATCTTCTATCAAAGAAATTAGAATCTAAACTCTAGAAGCAAAATATATTGTTTTAATAAGTAGAAATTAAACTCTAAAAGCAATATTCTACCAAATCTAAACTATCAAATTTTGAATTTTGGATGGCAACAATTTGTAGTTGCATACAAAGCAATTGGCTCCTTTTTCTATATTGGAACATTGGCCAAAGCCTATTGCAACTCCAAGTCCAAAAAGAGGAACCAAAGTCAAACCTTAGACATTGACTTCAATCACCTATTGAGTGCTTTTCGTCAAAATTTGGATTAAATAAAAAAAATCATCAATTATACCATTACTTTTTTAATGCCTCTAGTATCTTTACAAATATTGGATTTTTGGCTTCAAAAGTCATACGGGTTTTGGACATTTAAGGGTTAAGTATACCAAAAGAATGTAAATAAACTAATAATGAAATTTAGTGTCAATCACATTGATTGACTTTAAAATTTAAAATGCTATGAGTTTTTACTAATGATGAATATTTTTACCAACTATGTTTATAGAGATTAATATAACTATAATGGCAACACTAAATTTCATTATTGTTGTAGTGACTGCAACCGTACTCATTAGATGTTTTTTCAGCCCCGCAAGAGCCTGTTTCAAGGTTGTTCCTTGAAACTGTTCCCTACACAAGAAACCTGCGACTGCTGGTCTGAAATTTTGAATTTCAAAGAAAAAAAAAAAAAAAATCTTTTTCAAAAATCTTAGAAAGTATAAAGAAACTGAAAAATGACTTTAATTTTTTTTTTTTTTTCAATTTTTAAAAACAAATAATTAATAAATAATTCAAGTAATTAATTAATTAGTATTATCTGACGTGTCAGTTTCTCTGCCACATCAGACTGCCTACGTGGTAGAGTTCCCATAGTTCCCAATGTGTTCCCACAGCCCAGGAACTCGCAGTCTTCCAGACGGTCCAAAAAACATCTAATGGCCTCCTATCAAAAATAGACTATGACAAACAGAAACAGATGAGTGACAAAATATCTTTTAAGAAATCTAGAGTCCAAATCTTTTGTTGAACTCTCCAATCTAGTAAACCATCCTTTATCTCGTTTCAACTAATATCATTAGTCGAAACAGAAGCTATCTCATAATCAAATACTTGTACATAACACCAAAATAGTTTCCTAAAATCAAGAAGGCAAAGTTTTTTGTTGAACTCTCCAATCTGCTAAACCATTCTTTATCTTGTTTCAACTAATATCATTAGTCGGAATAGAAGCTATCTCATAATTGACTACTTGTACATAACACCAAAATAGCTTCCTAAAATCAAGAAAGCAAAGTTGATTGCTCCACTTCAAAAAATCTCTAGAATTTCTCTCCAATGCATCTTTCCTAGTCTGATAAATCTTCCAATTGTCTTTTTAGAAGGGTTTCTTCACTCCACAAAAATTCACCGAAGATTGAGATAAACGAGGTGTCAATTGGAAGCCTAAATTTGTGGAGGTGTGACACCCATGCCTAAATCTTCCAATTGTCTTCTTAGGAGGGTTTCTTCACTCCACAAAAATTCACCGAAGATTAAGATAAACAAGGTGCCAATCGGAAGCCTAAATTTGTGAAGGTGTGACACCCCAATCTTGTGAGTGGAGAATGAAAAAGGAGAATGGAGTTGCATGCACCAAAGGTTCTCGAAACTCTCTTGCAGCTGCACCCAGTCGTTGATCTTCATGTGATTCTTCATCTGCTCCGTGGTCTGCGCCAGTTCGTCATACCGCTTATCCTTGGCAGACCGAACCTGTCGCGGACCCTGGTCCTCCGACTCATCGCTGTCCGAGTCGCCTCCCCTCTGCAAGTACTTGGAGGCGATGGCTCCTGTCTCTGCCCCCTCCTCCTCATATTCGGACACCCCCTCCTCGTCTTCGCTTTCGCTATCACTCTGACCAATTCAATCGCAAAAATTCAACTCAATGCCAACCCTAATTACTCTGCCCTAAAGCCGCACAGCGTCTTCTCCACTCATTGGAAATGACCCTTCTCTCGGTATGCTCTCCATCAGAAAACACAGAACCTCTCACGCTCTCATGTCCATAACCGTCCCAGTAGAAGTAAAATACATACATGAATGGGATGCACGTTGAGCACAGCCACTTATCATTATCGAAAACAACCCTATGAAATCTTTCTTGCAAAGATGCGTAATACCATGGGCAGTCAGAGCAGACGATACAAAGACGAGAAGACGATCAAAAGAACCCTAGAATGAATGGAACTGCAAAAACAACAACAATGATCCGAAACTTACATTACCCCAGAAACGGGACGCCATGTTGTCGCCGCGGAGCAGCGCGGCCGATAACGCAAAGGAAGGCAGATCACGTAAGCTGGTGAACGCACGCCGAGGCGAGAAATTGAAGAGATGGGCTACAGGACAGGAAGGGTCAGAGAGATAGCACAATCGCAAAGCACCGAAACAGAAGTTGAACGAACCCTAAAACTATCTTGGGCAACGAGGTGACGAATCTCGTCCTAATTTGGGATCTCTTTCAAGACCTCTTTTCGGGGATCTCCTTCGAGGCCTCTGTTTCGCAAACTCCCAAAGGACTAGATGTTCAAATTTCAAACAATGGATGAATGCAAAGATGTCCTAAGTAGACCAAAACTTTCATTTCTTTAGTAGACTAAAGATTTGTAGATTCTTGTGTTAATTCTCTTACATTTGTAACTAGTCTAGTTTATTTTTACTTCATTTTGAAATCTTCTATACTTTTATGAGACATAAATATGTTGAATCTCAAAAACTAACCTTTTGGAGGTCAGAAAACAACCATCTCCGATGAACAAGTAACCTTGATAAATAACTAAAATAATTTGTTTTAAAGCATTAGAATGTAATACTAGTCTCTTTTATCCATTGGCACAAAAAATGGTTTATTCTAATTAATTCTATAACTAGTTAACAAGATATCAATTTTCCATAGTGATAATATAATATTTGTAGAATATTTATATTAGTGTAGCCTAAAGTATGACTTTTATAACTTAATTTATTTAACCACCTCTACTCTATTACTTAATTCTTGCATTATCATGCTATTGAATAACTTATTTTTTTCATTGTCCACAGCTAAACTACCTTGTGACATAGGCCAAATGGATTAAGCATTTAATTCAAAAGATTCATCWCGTAAATTCCAAGATATCAAAATAGAGAATTTGACTACCCAACAAAATAGAGAATGTAATAGAGCCATGCCAAACAATTGACAAAATGAACTACAAATTTGTAACGAATCAAAAGAATAAGCAACAATACAATGAGTTCTTTGGTTGCTATTATGATAAATGCAATTCCTTTGTTCATCTAAGTTGGCACAATCTACAAAATAACACTACCCAYCAATTCAAAAAAAATTAAAATCTTGTCACCAAATTGTCAAAAAATTAGAATTGCTCAACATCCACACAAGCATTAAAGCATATTGAAGAATGCAACAATCATGACCTTGTAAATGCTTCTCACAACTTTTTAAATGCTTCTAAGCTCTTGGAAAGAACTCACAAGACTGTAAATATGTCTTCAAATCCAACATATAGAGCTCTAGCCAACTAGTATTTCTTGATTCGCTCCATTAGTAGACTATGAAGCATAAGCTTTCAATGAAGAAAAACTCCAACATGTCACCGACTTGAAGATTGTTGCCAAAAAGTGAAAAGCTTTCTAGCCTTGGACTTCTGTGGAACATTGAGCTTTTGCTCTTCTCTTTAATAGATCTTCAATCTCAAGCTTCACCTTGTTTATGGTCTGATTAAGAACTTCAATTTGAGCTGTAGCTCATCACATTCTAGCATATTACTATGAAATCCTAAAAGCATTTATGAACATCTTACCACCAAGCAACACAACGTGTAGTGTTTTATAATTAGAATCAATTTAGCACTAAGAAGTGTATATTAACACTAATAATAACATTGTCCATGGTGAATAAATTAAGAGACAGTTGGATCGAGGGAGATCATCTGCCCATGTCTTGTGGACATGGGTAGATGGGGCCACTACCCTTGTTGTCACTACAAGAGAAAGGTGTGTTTTAAGTATAGTCCTAGTAATATAGTCTTTTAAGTAATGACCTTTAAGTAAGGTTTTTAGTAAAATTTTACTGAAAAGACAGTCTTTTCAATAAATTTTTACTAAAAAACTTACTTAAAGGTCATTACTTAAAAGACTATACAATTAAGACTATACTTAAAACACCCCTTTATCTTGTAGTGTGTTGATCTCCCAAAGCACGTAGATATCTAGAAGTGGAAAGTGACTTACCAAACTTAAGTCCTTTTCTAGGCAAAGTTTAAAATATGACTTTCTAAGTTATGAGGGTCATGCAGATGGATGATGGTCACGAGAAATTGAAGACACAGTGGTGCTTGATTGCACAGCGTGCATGGTGACAATACGTAGTCTGCATGCATTCCTCCAAGGATGCATGGACCTAGATGCCAAATGAATCGATGTTAATCCTAGAAGGACTAGAAGGCCTTTTGCAGCTGTATAGTATATTATGATAGTACGTAAATAACAATGTATAACAATTCATATATAAAATCACAATTGAAGAGTTATAAAGCTAAATACAAGTCGTATAGAGAAACCCCAAGGCCCTTCTAGGGTTAAATCCTTTATTCTTCAAGAGAGTAACTGAATGCAATATTCAATACAGGTGAGGCATGATGAATAAAAACCATACTGGTTCTTGAAAAATGATTAACAAAATGTACATACCATTGATCAAGATAAAATTTCTTAGGACATAAGCATGTGGAGCATTTTTGGTATTCCCTGTAACCATAGTATCAATAGTTCTTTGTGAAAACTTTCTTTTTCAACTCATTTTCTTGAACATGGGGAATGTAGCCATCATAGGGAAAGGTGAGACAGGGAATTTGTGAAGATCTCTCCACCTTCAAATGACCTTAATTTATAATATTCAAACTTCTAGAACGTAGATTTATGACTTTAAAATTTAATTCCTATGTAGATTTCAGTGTGAAAAATGAATAAGATTTATAGATTTTGCAAGCTCAAATCAACCTATTATATAAATTTTGAATTATGAATCTCATTGATTTGTACATTTCAAAAATTTTAATGTACATTCTTTTTAGATTTCAACAATTGAAAATATTTGTAATACATAGATTTCATTTCCAAAAAACATTTCAAAATTCTACTTATTATTAAATTTCTTAGTTTTCTAGAATATGCAAATTCTAGAAGTGGTAGATTTCAGTGAATAGAATACCATGCATTAAGGTTGACAACTGACAAGTCTTATGTGTCCAACCTCACGATATGCTAGACAATTGATATGTGATAATTTGCATCTACTAAAATCTATCAAATAATAGGTGGAATCAACATTAAAATGTAGATGTGCCAATGTGTTGAAAAAGTCTTCCAATTTGGATTGCACATGGGAGATTTGGAGAGAATTTTAAAAGTCCTTGCAAAAAAGACCCACAAATTCTTTTTGTACAAGAATTCTTTGAATAAATCCCTTCGCTCTGAGACTAGAACAGTGGAAAAAATAGAAATTGGCATAAACTAGCAAGGAAAATCCACTATAACAGACCAATGTTTTTTAGCATGTTAAAAAAAACATGCCAATGATTTTTTTTAACGTGTTTGACATCCTTGTTGATGACGGCCGAAATCCGTTCTTTTTTACACTATAAGAAACCCGCGTTTTAGTTGATGTGGACAAATTTTATCAGATGGATTTTTGTAGACATCGAAGGGGACGTATAGTATTTTTATGTCATCAAAAACATTTCACGTAATATCAATGGTGACATAAAAGCACGATACGTCCCCTTCGATGTCTACAAAAATCCGTCTAATAAAATTTGTCCACATCAACTAAAACGCTGGTTTCTTATAGTGTTAACTTGAAAAACGTGCCCAAATTTCTTGAATCGTCACCCAAAAACGTCATGATTTTTGGTGATGTCCCAAAAAATCCATGCCCTCCAAACTTCTCCAAGGGTGGCATATGGAGGGGTCCACAACACCACATCACCTTTTTTTTTTGGAAGGGGGGCAGCTTTTGCCACACGGACTTTTTCCTCCAAAAAATCGGCCTGCATGGGGAGCAACGTGTCCCCCTGAAATATTTTGAAGTGGCTCAAGAAAAATCTGACCTAGCACTTCCATGTCAAATGCCACGTGTGCAATCTTATGAAGGTTCAGGCTTTGGAGGCTTGTCTTCCGTAACGTCATATACAACATCACAGTGTTACTTGGAACATCAATACAAAAGTCATCTTATCATACGAGATGTGGTGGTTAACTTGCAAAAAGATTGATTGGTTGTTTTCAACGACATTATACACCATTCAAAATACATCATACACTATATAGCATATATTATATACAATACACCATTCAAAATACATCGTATACAATACATTATATATGATAATTGGCATATAAGCTCATTTAATTGTAAGTATATTTATATGAGAAACCATTTGATATTTATACAAGTAGAATGGTAGGAAGAAAGACAAACCATATGGAATATGCCTCATGCATTAGGATTTAGATCTTGTCTATCTTGATGTCTTGGTAGGCGTTGCAAAAAACATGTGCATGTTTGAATTGACATTTCAATTCATGTCTCATTTGATGTCTTAATTAACATCTTCAAAACAATGCTAAAATTGATAAACAATGTTTGACTTTTGAAGATGATGAAAAAAATCAAGAATTTCACACCCACTTGTGTTTTCTCCCAAAAGAGTGGGTGTGAAAAAGGAGAAAAAATGTTGCAAGTATGAAAGCAATTTAATTGAATATGAATTTTAGGAAAACAAAACAAATTTTGATATACATGTGTGACATGACTTTAGAGAAATGAACTATTTCCAATTTCTTCAAGAAAATTCACAAATTTCAATAAATTGTATTAAAAAGCATAAGGTGGGAAAACAAATCAATAGTTTGACATCCAAAAGTAGTCGAACATAAAAAAAAGGGTGTCTAAAAGAATCATGAATGTCACATGAACAATTTTGTTGTAACCAAACATGAGTGCCCTCTGCAAAGTATCTCTACAATGTTATGTTCTTGCGCACAATTCCACACTCCTCAATCGTATTTTTCGAACATAAACCATGAGGCATAATAAACTCACCCATTCATATGTGAAATGCTTGAAGGTCTTCTAAAATATAAGTAAGAATAATAAAATTTTATTGAAAGAAAAAAAAAGTTTTTGGACAGCAGACGTCTAATTCCCCATTTCTTTCTTTGCTCCCCATTTTTGGTTCACACTTCCCATTTTTTTCCCCCTTAAACCTTTACTCTTCCCCACTGCCCAACTTTAGATCATACTCCCCATTTCTTTTTCACATTCTCCATTTTGTTCCACACTCCCCAAATATTTTCCCACTCCTCATTTTTGTTTTGCATTCTCCACCCCCATTTCTTTTTTGCATTCTTCATTTTTTTCTCCACTCCCCATTTCTGTTCCTCACTTTCCGTTTTTTGGTTAACACTTCCCAGTTGGTTTTTGCATTCCCCATTTTTTTTTGCAAGAGCAATTCTTTTCACTGACTTTCCATTTTTTTCCCCACTTCCCAATTTTTATTCTTTACTCCCCATTTTTTTTCCCCAATTCCCATTTTCTCTCCCACTCCCCATTTTTTTCCAACACTTTCTCATTTTTTCCACCACCACCCATTTTTTTCCCCTAAAACCTGACAATATTCTTGGTGAAAAATTGTTTTCCCTCTCGCCTTCTCTATTTTTATGGTTTTGAGACTGCTTGAACTCTTTCAATGTTCGAGTAATGTCCATTTTAAGGGCCATTTTTCCTTGGAAGTCATTGTATATTAAGCTTTCTTCAACCTCTTTTAATTACCTCATTTTGTTAATATAAATTGATGCATGATTCTTTTGGCAATATAGGTCCTTCACTACAATATTCTAGAAGATACATTAGTGACGTGAAAAATTTATGCCCCTCGACTCCCATTCCACATCCACTCTAGGTTTTTTGGACCCCTATGTAAGCAATGGCCCCTTCTTGCACTTTTTTCCTTATAGGCAGCGTCCTCCTTGAATGCATAGTGGCTTCCCGCAGGAGCTTTGAAGAAGTCTGCTGACGTGGCAAAAGTGAGTTTTTTATAATGTCATCAAAAAACACGTGTAATGTTGTTTTTGACGTCACCAAAAACATGTGACAGTGCTAGTGACATGCAGTTGTTTCCCTGGTTTTCCTGACCCGTTTTTGTCGTTATCATCCAAGAAATCACAATCTTGCACACGTTTTTTGAAGAACGTAGTTTTTTTTATGTGACCTCAATCTCTCCACAACAATCACAAGGAATTCAAAACAAGACCATTGTGTGAACAAGGAGAGTTGAGCAACAAGCAATGAGTATTTTTAGAAAGGCTTTTGAAAAATTCACAACATTTTAAGATGCTACGTCCGTAAATTAGGGTAAAAACATATGGCTCACATTAATATTTGTTTTGCCTCATTCCATGCATAGAACATTCATTCAAAAAGGCTTATATACTTTAATATCCTATATGTGGATTAAAGTTCATAATTATCTAATTTTAAATTTATCTTTTATGTCCAATGCATGTCATTAGATATCATAAGTCAATGTACATTAATTTATTCTATTAGCGAGAGCAGAAGATTAATATCGCATACCAAATCAAGTGTCATTACAAAAAAATATTGAAAACATGATATTTGAAGAGCATGTTCATAAGGTATGTTCCCACGTGGCATTTGCAGACTTATAATGTTAAATAAATCTTGAAATGATGTTAAAGACACAAAGTGTCCAATGGATAACTTTCACTATTACATATGGAAACATAGAATACACTATTGGTTCAAAAATTGAATCATATTTGATTGGGTACCTATCAATAAGAGGGCTTCATTAATCTAGGATTTATTATTAAAATGTCTATATAAGTAAGAAATAATCCATTTTTCATGGCAATCAAGTTTGGAAGTGTTGTGGTTGTTATTTAAGTATATATTGCTCCAATATTTTTCAAAATTATCAACTCTTATTAGATCAAAGCACTTTCAACTTGATGTCAATGATCTTGGTTTAACATAGCTTGAGCCATGATCCGCAAGTTTTGCAAGGACTACTTGTACAATTTGCAGATCATTCAATTGGTGTTATTTGCCATGGTGCCCAAATCCAATTTTCACACTAGCACTCAAACATCATCACTAATTGTACAATGGTAAGCAAGTATCTAGCAAAGATATTAAGCAACCCAAAATCCAACAAGAATAACTATGAATTGCACGGAATCAATGAAAACCTTCATCTTCAAGAGATTTAGCTCCTACAAAAAAAATTGGCATTATTGACGTGATTAATCCAAAAAATATGCAATGTAATAGTCTACTCTAAAAGCACCCATCCTCTCCAAACTACTTCTATAATTAACTATTGAATGGGCATGAGGTGGTCCTTAAATGAACTCTTAAACTATTGATCAAATCCAAAAAAATCTATTATTTGTTGTAGGAGACAATTATTTGCTTGCTTTCCTTCCATCCCTTTACAAGTTGTAAGTGGGCTGGTTTTGGAAGACCTACAATCATAAATAGGAGCGGTTTAAGGGTTTAAGGGTTTAGGGTTAAGTCCTTAAAAAATCTTTGAAAAATAAATAAGTAATTCAATACATCATGGAAAAATACAAAACTAATTATTTGGATTACATTGTGCATCTATTTTTTTTTTTGAAAAATGATCTAAAAATTTTCCATCGGCCAAAACTTATGAAAAAGGTGGATCAATCCTTAAATGTTAATTTTTAGAGCAAACTACCTTACTTCTGCCTTTAACACGTGACCATCTCAAATGCCAACTATTCCAACTAATACTAGCATTTAGGGAGTTCTAAACTCAGATGCCATTCTATAAGGTGGAAGCACCTGCAATCGTCAAATATAAGCAATTTAGCATAGTTGAAAAAGTGTTGGCTCCTTGAACCACTAAAACTGTCACATCCATATATGAAATCTGCATAATTCACAAGTCAGCAAATTAGAGTTAAATATGTGTCTTTCAAATGCGTCATCATATGAGAGTTAAGCATTTGGAGCCTTGGAAGACACAGTAACCAAAGTCTATGGACACATTAATCAAAGTCTAAGGACACATTAACCAAGGTCTAGAGACACATTAACCAAAGTCTAGGGACACATTTAGGTGTAAGGTAGGGGGTCCAAGCACACTAGTAGGACCCAATTTGAGTGTAACAACTCCTTTTTTTAGTTTAGATTTTAATTTAAAGTGACACAATTTAGAATTTTCTTAATTTCTTTTAACAACTTCATTCAAATATAGTACATGTGCCTTCTCTTAAAAATTAGTGGTGTTTTAGAATGTCTTCATTTAGAATAAGCACCAAAAATCGTGTGTAACATGTCTTTTTGGTCCTTACTTGCTACAATAATTGGATGAATGTCGTAGCACAATGGGTGAGAACTGTGGATGTAAGAAATAATTCGTCATCATTGTCCTTGATTGCAACGCGATTATTCCGGCGCGGTTAACAATTTGCAATGAAGGCTGACATCACGTCATTAGTGCCAAATCCTTGAACCAACTTAATTCTTGATGCTTGTTCGATTTTGAGGCACTGCCGTATGTCTGGGAGTATAGGGTTTCTTGATTGTTGCCGCCTCTCTGGGAGTATAGGGTTTATTGACTGTTGCATGGAGTTTAGGTTTTGGAATATGTTCTTGCAACTAGTCCATTTGAATGTAGTTGCTTTTATGGTTGCAAATTGATCATTGAAGCTTCCAACAATGTTTACGTTGGTTTAGGGTTCAAGGAATTAGGGTTTGGGGGTTGGATTCATCTTTCTCAGTAATTGAGCGTTGTCAATATTTAATAGTGTGATCATGACAATATTGTTTCCAATGTTGTATATGGCGGCCCCAATTCTAGGTGTCCATGTGCAACGTGGCATTGAGTGAGCATGGCGGTTTGGAATACTTTGAAGCGGATAGAAATTGATGATGACCAGGAAAGAAGTGAATGAGAGGAAATTTTGTTGACACCACCTAAGAGCCCACGACACTTTCAAGAGGAAGGTGATTCAAAGCTCATTAGAAAAGCAGTCCGTCTGCTTGAGATGCACGATAGGACTTTAGATCAAGTTCCATGGGAACTAATTGTGCTTCCGTCTCCATTTGAGTCTTGGGTGTCTAAATGTTGTTGGCATCAAACTACGGTGTGCTTCCCACTCAGTACTGAACTGGCCCCCAAAGTCGGTGATTCAAAGCTCAATGAGAAGCCTTGAACTTGGAACAGAGCAATTACGATCTTCTATTTCAGTCTACTTTTGTCCAAGGTTGGGGTGGGCAACTTTGTTTGCAAGGTTTAGGATTTAGGGTTCTCTATTTCTGTAAAGCCGTGAGGAAGTATTGGAGCTCACACCTATTGATTTTTATTTTCTTCTGATAGATGAGGTGTTAAGTGCCCAGACAGGATTTTCGTTGTCACGTCAAGTCTAAATGGTCTTGATTTTGATAAAAAGTTAAGAACCCATCCAATGTCAGTCAGGATCAAAAATAAAAAATAAAAAAAATAAAAAATTCCTAGATGGTACAACCGTCTTGTTGTCACCCTATTTGTCCCATCGACAATTGAACTATCCAAATGACGGATAGGCCGTCGAGGTTGTTCGAATCTTTTGTTTGTAGGGTTTGGACAGGCCGTCGAGGCAATCCGGACACGTCTAGTCACGTCCGGACATCCCGACGTGAAAACCTAGAATCGTGTCCTGAAAGACAACCCTACGCCCAATACGCCCAAGCGTCGAGGCAATCCGGACACGTCTAGTCACGTCCGGACATCCCGACGTGAAAACCTAGAGTCGAGTCCTGAAAGACAACCCTACGCCCAATACGCCCAAGACATCCGACCCCTCGCTGTCGCTATCTCTATCATCATTAACTTTCAATACTTTCGATTCCTTGCTGTCGCTATCACTCTTAATAACGCAATCGCAAACATTCAACTCAGTGCCAACCCTAATTATTTAGCCCTAAAGCTGCACAGTGTCTTCACCACTCACTCACTCCTCATTCACTTAGTGTGCCTTCACAGAACCTCATAGAACCTCTCACCACAGAACCTCCCACACTGTCATTACCCCTCCTAGTGGAAACGATAACCATTCAAGGACAACATGAATTTGATACATGCCACACACAGCCACCAAGACTCACTGCAAATGATACCATAAGAATCTAGGTAATTTAGTGTGCAGTAAAAGAATTCAACACATAGTTGAGAAGAAAATGGAAAGAAACCTAGAACAAAGAGCATCAGATGGAAAAGAACGGGAGGAATCAAGGTTTAACTTACATTGTGACCCTAGAATTGTTGTTGCCGCGAAGCAGCACTAGCCATGTCGAAGAGGAAGGCCAAGCAAGGAAAGCTCCTCACCGGTCGCCGTAGCTGGGAATTCGAAGAGCTGGGGTTGTGAGAGCTGTGAGCTCCTCTGAAGCGCAGCTGAAAGAGAGATGAGCCTCGCATAGAAATCCTAATATGAGCCAAGGCTTCCATGTTTCAATTTCCACTTGAGGATCTTGTTCAAGACCTTGATAGTGGAATTTTCCGGGGTTCATATCTATGCCCTACGTGAAGGTCAAATTCGGCATAAATTAAGTCCTAATTGTAAAAAAGTCTCTCGTGTCATCTTGTGAATGGTCATGAAACTTTGTGGATTTGACGTGGAAGTTCAATTTTGACACTTGAATGACAAAATTTTAAAATTTTGAATTTTTAAACTTAGTTCACATACGATATTCAATGTTTATAATAATATAAATAATGAGCTTGAAACCAATGGCTTTATACCATACGTGAGGGTCACATTCAACAAGGTTACGATGAATTTGAATTTCCACATCAGATTTTTAGAAGTTCGCTTCAATCTAAGCCAATCAAAAGATGACATTTGACATTTAGAGGGGACTATARTAGGTGTATTATGTTSAATTTGACCTTTATGTAGAGATACAAAACAATGCATRAGGTAGGAGCATCCAATGATGTCCGTACACCTAACGGCATCAATTTCTACACATGATAGTCATTTCAGATGATAAATGTACGTAGACTATAGATAGATTATTTTTTTTACCTATATGAAAAGCTATCTACAATCTACCTACATTTATGTTCTAGAATCGATACCATAAAAACTGACACCATTAGGTGGACGGACGCCATTGAGTGCCGTTCTACTATATAACTCTATCCTAAAAATAAAATTTTCATTCAATACTGGATATCCACTGTAACATAACATTTTCTAATCTCTCTCTATTAACCTAAGGTCAGGGTATCCAAAAAGTGGATGCGCCTTTGTCAACCTTGATTGAAAATTTCAAAATGACTATTTTTGAAATTTCATTTAGACTAAGAAATTGAAGCTTGAAAAGTTTTGTTCCTATTCCACTCTAGGATTTTGAAAAACATCAAAAATTGAAAGAGTTATTGCAATTGAAAGTTCCAAGCGTTAAAATCCAAATAACACGAATACACGATATGGTGAGTTTTTCATTCAAATTTTCTTTTTGTGGCATGAATTTAGAGTTTCAAGTAACAAAAATATAAGATTATTGTTTGAACACAGTTTTCAAAGGTGAATTTAGCTTAGACATGATGTTTGACCATTCGACAATGGATCACGTTCTTCAGAGGTTAATATCCTATAAATACAAATATACAAATGTATTAAGATGAAATTTAACTTGAAAATAGAATTGTAACCACCATTATAATTCGTGCAATCCTATRCATTTTCTTATTGTCACTTTTGTATACAACAACATTTCTTAATGTCAATTATATATGTAATATAATATTTTCAAAATGCTATAATATGCCATATTATCACAAGGATTTGAATTGGTGGTTGTAACAACAATCTAAATATTARCATTATTTTTTTGAAAGTGTGGATTTGGGGACAAGGATAAAACATGAATTTAACTTTATTATCATATTAGAAATAAAACATTACATTAGGACCTATACAAACTTTTTTTAATTTAACTCTCTTTTCAATAACATTATAGAATATTTTGTATACTAGTTGACCTCTAACTGTCTTTCAAGCAATCAACTAAAGAACATTAAAGTACAAGGAAGACATAACCTTTTAAAACACTGCCCCTTTTGGAGAGAGCTAAACTATTACAGTGGTGTTCAAAGCCAACCTRAAAATCCAATTTCAACAAATTATTTTCTTTAAGTCAATAATAACTTTCCAAAGTAACCATGAAAGATGAAGCATTTCATATTTCAAGCATGTTTATTTAAGGATAGTCTAAGATCAACAGTAGGTGTATCTATGACTTTTGCTAAAAAAATATGTAGTTTATTCACAATCTCTAAAAAATTTCAAATCAATTGCATTCACTTTCACTTTCATTTGCTAACATCTTAGTGTGACTTTTTTTCTCAATTTCCTAACAGAGATGTTGGATCTCAAAAAAAAATGCTCCCTCCATCTTGAAATAAATCCAAGGTTTCTTAGAAATGGCTAGATTAATGCGTAATTTGTTCCTATTTTCAAGGGATTGCAGAGATATTGTAGCTTCTATTAAACCCCACTAGATGTAAAAGAATGGAAGTCAAAATTGAAGCAATGCACGTTGAAAACAAATAGCAAAAGTGACAAATTTTTGCCCTTTGGGGAACTAAACCAGTGGTATTAATATTGATCATTCTTCAAGCAATGTTGGTGCAATGACGTTCATTGATGTCTAATGTATTCAATTCCAACAATTTTTTGTGATTCAACTCCAAGAAATTGTCAACAAGAGATTTATTCATAGCAGTTTATGTATAGTTGTGAGTTGAATTTTTTGTCTTTGGTTGCATTTGGTTGCATTTCGATTCTCTTTGCATGGATCAAATTGCTATATAATTTTTGGAGTGTGACATCTACAGATTCTCTTGCTTCAAGGTGTCCAAAGTAGCTTTAATTTTTGAAGTGTGACATCTAGAGGTTCTCTTGCTTTAGGGTGTTCCAAAGTAGCTATAGTGGAGAACCAATTTCGAATTGTAATTTGAGACAAGTATATTTGGAAACCCTAAATTTATTTCGAGGCGGAGGGAGTATATGATTTAGTTGAAGATATGTTAAGCACTACAAAGCATGCACTATTTGTCACTATTTCATCCATCTCGATGCTCATTTCGCCATCCTTGCAAAAATTTATCCAAAAAATGGAAGCACTATAGAGATTAAAATCGAATCCTAGCATACCAAAGAAAAATACTTTCAGATGCCACGTCTGTCCTTCAACATTTGCAATGAAAATAGTTGCACYCTCTTCTAGGTTWTCTGCAAGGTCAATTGCACATAAGTTTGCAATTAAACAATGAGAAATTACCACCACAGAATAGTGCTTTTCACAGAAATTTGCATGGTTTAAGGCGACGCACTTTCAGTAAATAATGTCTTAATTTCGATACTACAATCCATCAATATTGCAGTGCAAAGCACCCTACCTTAATCCAGTTCATTGCCAATTTACAAAACATTGTTTAAACAATTATGCATATTTTTGACTGCCAACAATTGTAAAGGAATTTGTTCACTACAATTGTTCACTCAGGCCATTACCATTCAGAAATAGAAAGTACAAAGCCCACTGCAGCACAGCACAGCACACAACAAAATTCTCTCTTCACATGGACATAAGCATATATCATGGTGCAACACTCGTTCTATACAAATTTACAAAAAAGCAGGCTTCGAAACTTGTCTGAGATTGACCAAACAGAACATCAAAATCCTCCAATTTCAGTTACAGAATTGTACTGTCCTACTTGGGCAGTGTAACACCATGACAAAAATTAAAAAAACAAAAAAAAGGTTTGTAAAGAGATCTTTGTAAAGTACAGTTTGCACTCTAGGTTGCACCAAAGTTAAAAGAACTCAATCTAGGTACCAAAGTTAAAAGAACTCAACAACCCTTGTCACATTTGTGCAAACACTAGTCCAAAAAAACGTCTGTATAGTTACACAACTAGCATGTTCACAAATGGTGAGTCCCTTTTCTGTGTACTACGACCTTCAACTCTCAGCAAAAGAACATGGAGTATTCTGGCTTCAGTTTCACTTCGGGAAGAGCCTGGATTGGTTTGGCAGGACGCCCTTCTCCACTCCTCACAGAGGAGGAAGTGTCGGATCCTCCCCACGTGTCCACCAATTTCCTGTATCTTTGAGCTACAACGTGGGCATAAGCTGCTGGTGCCGCTGCAGGTAGAAGAAATCATCTCGTATTAGAGAACAGGAAATCGTAGAAACCGAGATTTCATGGTTTTTCAAACGTCCAATTTCATTAAATATATATTGTGAAATTGTGATTTACATCGGGTGATTGCAAGTGTTAATCAAACAGTAAGAGAAAACTGAACAAACCCACGTGATTAACTTCAACGTATTGCAAAATCAAAAGCATGATTGTGCTGTGTGGTTACTTCGATGAGTACATGTACTAGTGTATAAAAGTCTATGAACTCAATAGAGCAATTTCAAACGCTAACGTGTACGAAGAGTATGCTCTTAAATACTCACCCATAGATATCGAGGTGGAACAGCGGCCAAACCTATGCAAATCATCATCACATACACAATAAAATCAGTGAAAATCAAGGATAGTTGCAACAATGGAAGAAAGTAAAACAGTAACGCAGACGCAGTGAACAACTTCGTCAATTTCAATTGGGGAGTTTTAGTGATGAGAGACACTTACGTGTAGCAGAGATTGTTTGTTAAACCCTGAATATCATCAGGGCTCAACTTGTTCTCATTCACAAGCACATGGTAGTGTGTTGGAGGTTTTCAGGTTCTCACTTGAGATCTCGAATGGCTCGGTCGCTGAAGCCCCCAATTTTATGTGTTCGAGACACTTGCATGTGCGTAGTCTCGATSCGGACCCCTTTTAGAACACCTTTGGCTTTATGCCAATCTCTGTCTTGCAGGCCGTAGAGGTCTCTTACACCGAACCTGTCCTTGAGAAACTCCTCTACAAGAACAGGCTTCAGTACTGTCGTCAAGGTTATATCTGACACATTAAGACATAAATGTTAGTGCACAGGTTCTAGTGCTACTCTAAAAAAAAAATCTATTACAAAGTCACAACAAGAAAAAMAAATGCAAAACTCCTGGAAATTATGACAAGAACTGAACAGGGTGACTATATCTCCAGAAATAAGAGTCTTGTAAAACTGCTATTGCAGATTCACAACAATTGAAAGGAGGGGTGGACTAACCCAGATTGAGCGTCATCCCCAATCCAGTTGGCCTCACGCTGGAGTGATACCCTCTCCAACCCTGAACTCCTTCGCCCAGTTCAACAACTGGGCCTAACTGAGGATGGAAAAAATTATCGCGCACAAGGAGATAGCCTCTGCACAGGATTCAATCAAAATTAAATACAGGGGGCGGACGTTAAGCTCCACAACAAAAACTCAATTAAACGTGTTTCATGAACTACAAGCTTGAAAGAAGCTAAAGGAACTAAAAGCTAAAAGACGCCAAAATTGGGCCTGGTGCTTTTTCTTAACAGTTTTGAGTTAAGACACATGGGGACTATCTATTGTCCCAGTTTAGTTCTCTTCTGACCAACACATGCAATGTTCTTCACTTATCCTGGTGATGTAAAATTTAAACCTGTCTGAATTCCATTTAAACCGATTCTTAAATTAAACTATAAAAATTTCACATCAATGTACACTGTACATACCTCTCGGAAGCACTTTCTCGCAGCACAATGTCCAAAACACGAAGGGCATCCAAGGCTCGCTTCTCCTGCTCTTCACTGCACTTGCCCATCACGCCCTTCATCATCTCTTCGATGGCCTTCATGCGGATCTTGGCCGCAAATTCAATGGTCACCTTGAAATCTCTCCCCCGGGACACCGTCTTCCTCCGCTTCATAACAGCCTCTTCGCCTGGACTGTCTGCACGACACACAACGAAGTTCAGTGCTAGATTAGCAAGTTACGATACAGTAGCAAGTGATGATACAGTAGCAAGTGATGATACAGTAGCAAGTCACTATACATACATTGCTGGTTAGATTTTCACAGTGAAATTTGTTTGTTTTTTGTTTTTTCCTTACCTGGAGGTGGACTATTGTTGGTTGGACTGTCGCCAGGTCTGCTGCCCCGGTCGCCAGGTCGGAATGAAGGTCCTTTGTGGTCATCCAGAAAGACAGGAAACTCTTTGGTGTTGAATGACAAGCTGCCGCTGGTGAACAACGACTTCTCTCCATCGTATGCTCCTTGTTTCCCACCGCACTCYGCTTGACCAAAAGTCTCACGAAGCTTCTTCATGATGTCCCGGCACACCTTCTTGTTGGTCACGGGAGGTTCAATCGTCACCTACAATAGCAACAACAGGAACAACRCAACAACCAAGCTCCATTTGTAAGGATACTAAAGCCGTAAGGATACGTGAGCCCTAATACCAAATACCAACAAAACTCATCTCTTCCAAAAGCTCCAAGCAACCCTTCATTTAGYAACCATCGGGTGTSAGCACGAGTCCGCGAAGCGTCTATGGCWGCCACTSRTATTTGATGGGAAATGGAATTCTATACTATCCTTTCAATAGTGGTTTCCACCCTCCTACTTTGAACTGTTCATAAGAGATACATTAAAAATCGGTTGCAAGCTTCTAAGAGGGTCTGGCTCTTGCACCAAAGTGATGCTCTCCAGTGAGCGCTATTTAGTGAAAGCACATTCCTACATTGATTGGTTAAAATGTTTACAAAAGAAGGAAAGAGTATCTTCTACCTCATCCTCATCCTGAAAATGAATGAATCATAAAACGAAACATAAAACAAATCGGGTCTCACGTTGTATTGGTAAACGTCGTCCCACTTCACCAGCTTGGCCTTGAAGTGGTTGACGCAGAGTTGCACGGCTCTGCCATTTCTCCCGAACCCAGGTCGAGTTGCTTTCGGAAGCGCAGGCACGTTTGCGCGTGCAACTAAGGCAGTGCTGCCATGGCCTCCATTTGGACCCCCGTTTGGACCCCCATTTGGTCCATTTCTGCCGTTAGTGCCTCCGTTGGGTCCAGCAGAAGTGCCCGCCACGGCTCCTCCGCCTTCTCCGTATCCGCCAATCTTGGTTGGCATGGCTCCTTGAGGAATTGGTGGCGGAGGAGGCAGAGCCGCTTCCGAAAGACCACTGTCCGACGTCGCCATAGCCTGGTCCTCCGCAACTCTCATATGTTCATTATCTTGAATATGGGCTTCAAGGTCTTTAGGTGTTAAGAGGTTGGAATTAATGGGGTTTTAATTCCTAATGTCTCAAAGTCTCAAGTGTGTGAGCTACCGCAATGGCTTTCAAATTAATTGTAGGGATATTTGAAAAAAATCATAAGAGTTTGTAAGTTAGCAATTATTAACAAGAAGAATTAAATTTGACATCAATGAATTAGTGGATTTAGAAATAGTTAGTAGTAAGAATTTTAGGACAATAATATAGAATTAAATGTATTTGATTATATGATGAATGATAGGGAATTTCTAGGAGATAAACAAGGATTTAAAAATAGAAAAGTGCTAAGTAAAAAATGGGCAATTCGAAAAATTAGACAAATGGTGGAATTGAAAAAGCAAAATATTAAGATTAGGAATTGAACTAACAATGGAGAATACAATTACAAAAACATGAAGACTAGGTAGATGAAGACAAGAAGATGAAGACTAGTAGAAGGATGAAGACTAGAAGTTTAAGGTTTGAAGGATTCTTCTTTTGCTGCTTTTCTACGCACTTGGTCTTCAGCTGAATTCTCTCATACAAAATCTTTAAGTAGAAAGATATTTACGTGTTGAAAATTGGTAGAGTTGTAGGTCTTGTTGTAAGCCTTAAAAAATTTAAGGCTTGCCCCAAATGGAGCAAAAACAAGGATGGGGCAGTCATTTTAATGAAATGGTTTTGGTTGCCAAGATTGAAATTTTTGAGGGACAAATCTAATCAAATGTGAAGACAATGGAGCTAAACTTTTGAAAGGTGATGGATCATAAAGTTATCTTTTCAAAAAACCTAGTCGCATTAATAAGCAAGCAATAATGAAGATAGAGAAAGGTCATTGTACTATAAGAATATTGATTGTCAAGTGTGATCAAGATTTCCAATTTTGGAAGTTAAGATTTGAATAAACATGAAGGGGATGGAGTTGAATTTCTAGGCAAATGTTAGATCTTGAAGGTAGCTTTCTAAAAAGCCTAGGCACACTAGAAGGCAATTAAGAATGAAGACATGGAGGTCGTTTTATTGCACATGGTACGTCAATTGTGAGTTGAATGTGTTGCCCAACTTGGGAAAAGCATTTTTGTGATGAATTGAAGCCTTAAGGTTTACTATCCATAGCCCTTAAGTGTCTCTAGACACTGTTGTGAATTGATTTCTTGGATTATATAATGTACCTGATGTATGTTGGTAAGTTTACTTGGTTAATGCATTAGTCGTGAGATTASGTAGTTTAGGATTTTGCTTACATAGTCTATAGGATAGCATCTAAAATTAACAATGTATAGTTGCTAGTTACTAGGAATCCATTGCTCRGAGGCTTAGTTAATYGGGTCGTATTTTCTATTGGCCCCTTTCAATGGGTTCTTTGGCCATCACRGTCAAAAAAMCTCATTGCCTCAATCAAAATAAATTTTGAATCCACGTTAGATGTATATATATAGATATGGTATAAAATAGGTGAAAATGTATATATACAATTATGAATGGTTTTAAATATGGATACAAATGCATTGGTTACAAATATTGATACATATATAGATACATATTTTGTATTCTTTGTTTTGGGGTGGAAATATGGAAAATATAAGAAGGTTTGAGATATGAAAAATTTGGGGATTAGGAAGCTCGAGTGGGTGGGAGGGACATCGTCATATAAGGCTTTTCCTATCAATTTTATAAAAATCATGAAGTTCACAAGACTTGCAAATTGCAAAATRTAATTGAGAAGATAGAGGCCCTTCACATCAAGCCGTCAAACCATCAAATCCATCAAGTCACCTTGATTCTTTTAGCTTATTTTGCAATGAAGTTTTCTATGAATCATACATAGATCAAATCAAAATTAGTACATTGTAAAACTCCC
>VACF01000298.1:18100-70169 GCA_006891605.1 Pleurozium schreberi | reverse complement strand
TGTGTATTTCATCAAATCATGGTCCAATTGATAGTAAATTGGTGGAGCCTAGCTCTTTCTCTTAAATTAAATTGACATAGTCTAATTATAGGAGGGTTGGTTTGTGAAGAAAATTGATAATTTTAATTGTGGAATAAAGTAAGTCTATACATTCCAACATGGTTACATATTAGAATTCTGCAATTAGAATCTATAAATTATGTCAAATCTCATAGAAAGCATATCAAGTAGTTGAGATTTKCCTTTGATACTAGAAACCAAGTCCAAAAGTAAAGCTACTAGTGTAAGTCAAGCTGATAGAGTAACAAGCTGTAGGTGGTAAGTCTACTGGAACTTAGTGCAGAGAAAAATGGRACGGTCATAGGTCCAATTCCTAGTTACAAAGCCATGGACTCAGTAAAGAGTCTAATTGGTCCAAAGACTAAGTAAAATTGACCTTGAGAAAGTTAGAACTAAATGGCTGACGTGAAGATTTACCCAAGCACCAAGAAAAAATTAATTCTTCTTAGTTGATTAGATATAAAATCAAGTTGAGACAAGAACACCACTTTTCCTTTAGTATGATATAAAATGCAAATTGATATTATTAGATTAGAGTGATTGAAAAAAAGTATCTCTTTAACCTGATATTAAATTTGGATAATCATAACTATATTTATAAATGATAATATTAAGTGGCTAGAGCATGCATAAGACAAATTGACAATTCTTAGACAAATGGAATTGAGGATTGACATGAGCCACACACTAGGCAAGACTAGGACGCCATACCCTCGCATCTATATAATAGCATTGGGTTTTGGATTGAAGAAAGTTGACATTAAAAGTATTTTCCAAGGTTTATTTTCGAAAGCAAAAATACAAAATGACATAAATAAGTATCCAAAATACAAATCAAGTGACCTTGGTTACATAAACGCCCGCATAAACGTTAGACTTATTGACCTTTCCGTGGAAATCATCCCCTTTTATGTTAGTTTTTCCTAGGTTTTGTACTTAGGCAAAATTTACATAATAAATATGATTGGAGGTTGCACAGAGGGACTCTTTTTTTATTTCTTGCTTTGTAGGGTAATTGCATGAAACACCATGCGCTTTTTGTAGCGTTTTGCACAATACTCATGATTTTTTCAAAAGCATTGTATAATTAAAAAATAAAATTTAGAATATGTAAAAAACATATTTGATGTATATACCTTTAAAAAGAAGGTACACTAGGAAGAAAAAGTGCAAGAAAATTCTCTAAGTAGAAGAACTAAAAAAATGCAAAATTTCATGAAAATAGGTATTTTGACGTTTTAATTTGTAATAAATAGGAAACGAATTTTCAAAGAACTAAAAATTGGGAATTTGGGAGAATTTTATGATGTAGAGATTTCACCAAAAGAATGATCTTAAACCATCTTGAATATTCAGAAGTGTGTGCACAAGGAAGCCTTATTAGCACACACAAAGAAGAAATTAAATAATATCTTTATACATTCTTTGGTAGATGCATGCCCATCTAGAGTGGAAATAGACCACAAAAAATTTAGCTGTGAAGCAAATTTTTGGAACATTATTTTTGTAACAGTGATATGTTCACCAATTTGGCATAATGAAAAATGTGATTCAAGCTAATTGGTGTCTAAGGGGATGTTTGTCTATTTGAGAATCTTTATATGATTGGTATGTATGTATGCATGAGTTCAATTTGGTCTTTCAGTCACTGTGCTGATTTTTTCAAGTTGGAGTTTGGCAATCTGTGAGTAATACCGAATGGGAAGTTGATGACTGAATGAATGATTTAAATGTGTGATCCAATTCGGGAATTAAAAAGTATGAGTGAGGTATGAATTTTATGTGAGTGCTATGCCAGTCAATAATCCAATTAGGGAGAATGTTCAGGACATGAGATTTAATTGATTATACCCAATTAGGAGGTATACAGCAGTATGAATTATGGAGAATAATGAGAATAAAAGTTTAAGTTCCTATGTGGAAAAGAAGAAGTGTCAATGGTGCGGTAATAAAAATTACGTCAAGCCAAGTTGTGGAGTTAAAAAAATAAAGACCAAGTTGGTGAAAGAAGATTTGGTGGTTCTCTGTGTTGGTGACCAGAACAACGCCGACAAGTGATTGATCCAAGTCGGAAGTCCAAGTGCCGCAGTAAGCCTGTATCAACAGCAGTCCGATTTGAGAGAAAGATGAAAGAATCCAGCTTGAAGATTAAAGATCAATTTAAAATGGGGTGATACTTAACTTGGTGGTTTTAAGAGTGGAGTGAATAATTAATTTAATAATTATTACAGAAATTGTAAGGAATTAAATTAATGTTAGTTGGAAGTATGCATTCCTTTGGTATTTTAGTCCTTTATTAGTTGTTCTAGTGTCGTCGTAGAAGTAGTCCTATTAGAATTGCCTCCCTAAGAACGAACTTAACTATCAGTTTAGATAATCCAATTAGGATCTAAACACATCTACACACCCCAATGCTTTTTATATAAGACTCAATGATATGCAATACTAGTCCTATATAGTGGTTGGCTTGTGTCAAATTCTCTGGACAAATATTCTTGTGATTGTCAAATTGTCTTGTGCAATGCATGCATTATCAACTTAATCAAAATGCCAATTTCTATACTTCAAAATACATTAAACTTTAGGGAAATAATTCCTTAATTAATTCCTCTTTTCTTTCTCTCCTCTAGGTTGTACACTATTTACTAGCTTGGTTACAAATTTAGAATATAAATACCAAATCCATATTCTTTGACAATTTGCCCAGTATGCAAGGTATGAAGGGTAAAAGAACTTTCATGAGGTGTCAACCCAAATTCTCCCTCTAACTAATTTAGAGGTTCAAGTTAGATTAACATACAAGTTCCTTATGAAGTTTTCATATGTGTCATCTTAACATATAAGAGAAAGACTAAAGAGTTCAAGAACATTAATCAAGATAGAATCTAACAAATTGCCTTCTAAGCGGACCGTCTTTTTATCAATGGTAAAATATGATTTTATGTCTATATTGTTCATTTTTGTTTTTATTTATATATATATATATTTTTTTTTATTTTTTTTATTTTTTTTTTTATTTTTATTTTTTCTTTAAAGGAAAGTCAAGAATGGATGGTCAACAAGGGAAATACAAGAATGAGAAGGAGTAAGGACTCATACCAATGGCGCATACATCGCAACTTCTGCCATTGTAATCAACACCACGTTCTCGTCCGAGCTTCAAATAAGGAGCATCTTAGCTCTATGGATTCCTAACAACAAGAGCTACTCACTCCAAAAAGATTTATACTAATATCTTTTACTTCCTAAAAGATATGACTACAAACCCGAGGCTAAAAGTTCTATAACTTGCCTCACGATTCTGCTTCAGACCTCTCTTTACTTCTACATTTGTAACTTCTATCTATGTAGTCCAAATGAAGTCAAACAACATGATCTGGAGGCACAAAACATGTGAGCAATCTCTCCAAGTTATTTCGCATAAATTGTGTTCTTTCTCACAAAGTTATGAACCTTCAAAGGTTCAGACCTTGAAAACTCAAGGCAGCTAAGCTCTGTTGACTTAAACGGCCACAACTTCCTACTCACAATCTCAATTACTACRAAATAAACCTTGATGGAAAGCCAACGAGAAGGTACAGATGCTCTATGAAAGTGTTTTAGTCAACTCTAAAGTTTCTAACCTCCTACAGATGGGAGAACTATGACTAAATTGAGCACACGCTCAACTCTCAACTATCTTTGATTCACTAACTCCTTGACTTCAAAAGAGAGAGAGAGATGGAAGCATGGAATACGAAGGTATTAAGTAAAAATGTAAGTATTGAATAATAAGTTGGAAGTGGTTGGAATAAGTTGTTAGTTGTTTGCCTTCAAGACTCCAATTTATAGCTTTTTGACTCTTGAGCTTCATCTTGTCCTTTGGTGTTGATCTTCCTCTTGTCCTTTGGTTGTTGATCTTCCTTTTGTCCTTTCGTTGTTGATCTTTATCTTGTCATTACACATCACGTCTTTCTTTTCAACAAGTTATAAGAACTTTTCTCTCTTGTCAACAAATTGTAAGATTTTTGTAAGACTCTTTTCCCTAGGCCTTCTCTCTTGTCAACAAGTTGTAAGACTTTTGTAAGACTTTTGTAAGACTCCTTTCTCTAGGCCTTCTCTCGTGTCAACAAGTTGTAAGACTTTTCTCTCTTGTCAACAAGTTGTAAGACTTTTCTCTCGTGTCAACAACTTGTAAGACTTTTATAAGACTTCTTTCTCTAAGCCTTCTCTCTTGTCAACAAGTTGTAAGACTTTTCTCTCGTGTCAACAACTTGTAAGACTTTTGTAAGACTCTCTTCCCTAGGCCTTCCCTCTTGTCAACAAGTTGTAAAACTTTTGTACTACATATATATATCTCTATATATAATTATTTACCAAAGGTTCTTAAAACAGTGACCGGATCAATACAACCAAATCAACAGAAAAATTAAATTTTCTACTAGTGAATGAATGAGCAAGTGCATATGTGAGATTCATTCTTGCAATCACAAAAAGAAGAATTAATAGGCACGATAGATAATCCTAATTCAAACTGTGAATTGCATATTCGCATAAGCTCATGAACTGCATATCAGAAAGACAATATTTTCTGCCAATTGTGGTCATGCTTTATAATCAATGAGTACAAGTTCACATGATTTATGAATATGGTTGATGCAAAAACAATGATTTGAACTTGACAAAACAATCTACCTTCCATTTTTAGGACCCCACATACTTAAGTAATGATTGGCCCCAATTTGAACAAGTTACATAGGACCAATGCCAAGTCTCTAAAATATGCACTCTTTGAAGATTTTATATTTTAATAAACTTGGGATTTTTTGCCACTAATTTATGTGAAAATCACTCCTATCATTCCAGAAGTTGGTGTTAATGTCATCCACCTCAGCAACCATACCACCAATTGCTTCTCAAGAAGTGCAACCAAAGTCTTGACAAAGTCAAAGTCTAGATATACCTAATGATATTCCTACGCTCCCTAAGTATCCATAAATCTACCTTCAAATCCCCTTTTTTCGCAAATCCCTACCCTACAATTTCCTCAATGCCCTTGAAACTCCCACACCTATCTTTGTTCTACCACAAAACATGTATAGTAGCTTCAAGAAACTTGAAACTTCGTCACAATGTATATCAACTATCCAATTCACTAGTAGAAAACACAAGGATTTAAGCAAAATTTTGTTGATTTTGTCGCGTTGTCTTGGTCACTGTTCTGTTGATTTCAACAGAAATTAGTAAAAAATTAACAAATTTATGTTGAAAAAAATAGTAAGTAGATAGTAATAAAGAATTATCCAGAATACTGAATTATTAAAAATTTAATAATGGAATTGAAAAATGCCAATTCCAATGGTTGGAATGTTGTAATACACAAACTACATCCTATGATTTTTTCATTTCCAAAAATATTGAAAATTGAGTAAGATGAAGGACTTCAAAGTTTATTTTAGAGTAGAGAATCTATAATTGCCCGCAAACAAAAAATCCTCATAACTTTTGACTCATTGATCAAAATGGAATGATTCAAAGCTTTCCATATATGCATAACTCTAGAAAATCAATATCAAATTTTTTTTTCTGAAAAAAATGATTTTTTTCTAATCTCCCCGGACTGTCCATTTATGAAAAAAAGTAAAATATTAGGCCATAACTTTTGACTTGTATTTCCAAATGTCATGAAATTTTGTGCATATGAAAAAAATTCCTTGACCCCACCTTCTATTAAAATTTGAGCCAAAAATATGGAAATCTCTAGCCACACATACCTACCCAAAATTGTTATGTAGCCAAAAAATGCATGCCGGTCCTTTAGGGGTTAACTCTAATATCWAGACTTTAGCAAATGTTTCTTTTGGTCTCATATTGGGTCGTYGTGATTAGAGCATGGCCACCATTACACGCCCAACTTGGCACGCTCAAATTCTCCATCTAATTTTGAAGGGCCTCATTTCCTTGTCTCTCACCAAACACGGTCCATAAATAGTCAAATGAACATTCATCATGTAGAGTACAATTATACAAGATAAAGCAACTAAACTTAGTATGAATAATGAATGCAAGTCAGGGCCGTTTCTTGACGCACTAGGATCAAGTGTGAAGAGAATATTCTAAAGGGCCTATATCACTTTTCATCCACATTTGAAGAGTGTTGGACCCAGCGTGCGTAACTGTGGCTATGCTTTGCCAATTTTGGCTGGTTTGGTCAAATTTTCTCCCTTGTCGTGTCGTACCGTGCCACTGGCGTAACTTTCTTCCTGGACCCCCTCCCCAACCCGGTCAGGTCATGATTGGTGCGAATCAAAGTACAAGGTAGGCTTCCCAGCCTCCTCCCTCATTCAGGCYTCAGCCGCCCAACTGCTGCCGGCTGCACTCCCTTGGCAGCTTTTKSGGGAGTTCCACATGTGGTGGCAAACTGGCAACTCCCCAGTAACCAAAAGATGYACCAAAATGCGAGCTTGGTTGGGTTTCGATTGGCGGACTCCTCCATGCAGCAGCAAAGCAGCACGCACTCCACGTTCAGTCTCAAAAAGAAAAGAAAAAGAAATGCAGACAGACAAGCAAACAACTGATGGTGATGATGATGATGAGAGAGGAGAGGAAAGGTGAGCTGAAGTGGGGGTGGGATGGGGGCTCTTCTCKGTCGTGGGCGACAGTGCTTTAACTTATCAGTGTCCTGGCACAAAAGCGCCCCCCTTGTTTTTCATTCCAGAGATCTGGAGTTCCGGACCTGTGGAGCTTCTCGCTGAAAATGATCTATTGTTAGTAGCAAACTTGGCCCCACGTTTTGTCCTTTGTGACTATTTCCATTCACCCCACCTCTTGTCTAAGTTGTCTTGTTGCTATTTCAAGGAATGAAATGCCAAGAGGTTCCCAGTCATGGCTTTTTGGAGCAAATGATTATGTGGCCTATGAAAAAAAAATTGTTGTGAGGTCCTCACTGGCAGAAGAAAATCCATGGTCTAGAACATTTACAGTGTTAGTTGTCCGTGTAGCCATGGGGCTGCTCTGAGTGCCTCACTGTTCRGATTACTGTTGCCTGGTTGAATCGGTACAACTTCAGCTTAGTGCAACACAACCCTTTTTGGAAATGCAGGGCGAAAATTTCGTGGAGATCGATGAAGTCAAGGCTCCAGAGCCCAGAGCCCTCACTGGCATAAGGTTCTGTAACTTCGTTGATTCCTTCACGGCTTGAATGCCTTCCCTTCCCTTCCCTGTCATCCTGTGGRTCGAGGAGAGTGCAACTGTGCAAGGACACCCACTGACGAGCCAGGGGGACCGAATTGCACTTGGAGCAACAGGAACTGAGGAACTGAGGAACCCTTCAAGTGCCGCAGAGCTGCTGTTTCGGCAAGAGCAGAGCCGTCGGAAGAACAGAACAGAGCCGTCGGAATTGGAATCTTGAGCAGCTGTGGCGTGAGGTTGAGCAGGTGTGCCTTGGAGTTATGTGAAGTGGAAAAGGAACCTTGCTGGATTGGAGAATGAGTGAGTGATAGACGAGGGGGGGCAAAAAAAATTCTCGCTTTTAGGGTCGTCGTTGGGATTGCGAGAATGTTAGARTTACTTTCTTAACAATGTTGACAACTAGCATTGTTGGACATCGAAGTAACTACAAAAAATCAACATAAATACAAGCCTACTACATTGCCTAGCAATCTCACACAARATTCACTTCAAGAACCTTTGGATTCGGTAGATATTGCTTTTGTGATTCATATTGAAGAAGTCAAGAGTGAAAAAAAATACATATTATATATGAGAAATATTTGGCATGGGAATACACAAAACTTTCTATTCAAAATTGATACAAGTAGTTCAATTGTGCTTCTTTTGTGATTGATGGAAACTTACATAGGGGCCAACATCTACAACATAAGATGGAAAAAAGACTAGAATAGGCACATTGTTGATCATTACTCCTAAAAGTTCTAAAACCATTGGTATACACAATACTACATGCCATATTTCTTAATAGTGATGTGTTTTTTAGAAAGTGCCTATCTACATGTGCCATCTATGTGTTTTAATTTTCTCCTCAAACACCACCAATGTTGTTCAAGATGGAGAAGGGACACAACTTTTGCAATTCAATCTTTCATACGTAATAWATTTTATGGAGACTAGCTAATATTGCCATGTACAACCCACTTTAACTGTTGTATGCAATTGTATTTTCTATCTTGGATTGCTCCAATTTGTCGTCTGCCCAAAAATAAGTGACMTTCCTTTCTTCTTCCACTTCCATTTACACTTCTTCCACTTCACTTTCAATTCTTTTGAGATTATGAATTATTTCTATGTTTTCTTGGGACTTAATCCTTAAACCCATAGATCTAGCAAAGCATAATATATACCTTCCCAATATATGAAGGACCATTGCTTGATTATAAAATTTTATGTACAATCACCAATTCCAAGCATGTTTCCAGAATTGGGGTTAGGGTGGAAAAATAAAAAAATTCAATGTTAATGCTTGTTGCATTCTCTCCAAGTTGTGAACATTGAAAATAGAACCTGCATAATTCTAGAAAATCTAACATTTCAACCTTGAGCTCATCTACAATAGAACCTCCCTAGCTCAATCCTCTCTAATTCAATAAAGTGATGTGAGACTGCGTTGATTGTTGGTCCTGGTTTCACAATGTGAACTACACACGCAGATCATGCCCCTTCCAAATGCAATAACCTCCCTTGTCTAATGTGCAAGACCCATCCCAATCTTTAATGCTGTAGAGAGGTTCTAATGTAATGTAACCTCTACTATACAATACATATTCTAATAAGTCATTTTTGGATTTCCTCCAATTTTATTCCATCAGTTGCAAAATTGTCTTTATGTGGTTTACAGAGGAGAACTTTCGCACACTCAACAGTGTATTTGTCATAGAGTAAACTTGATCGTATGATGACGTGCAAGACCTGATTTGCATCATGGAGGAATAAGTAAGTTAATGCATCAAAGTGGTCATTTGATTCCACTTTTGACAGGGGAGAGAGGAGACCAACACATGTGCGCACTTAGTAACCCCTACTGTAGGGTCTTCCCTGCATGGCCTAGCTAAGCTTTCTTTGGAATCATGGAGTTGTGGCCATAAAACTACACAAACAAATTAAAAAAAAAGCCTACCTAGACAAACGAAAGCCTCCGTTCAGTTGGCCGGGGGGGGGGAGTGGCGGGTCCCACTTCACTTGGAGATAACTTCAAAGGTTCCAAAGGTGACGTCACCATACCCTGATTCTCACTGCAATTGTTTTGTCTTGCCGGGGGAGCTCCGAAAGCCCGCCAGCACAAAAGACCGAAGCTCGCTCAGTCACTCAGTCACACCTGGACTTTACTTTTAACCTTTTTTAAAATTTAAATTAAATTCTTTGTTTTTTGACACATTTACTTTTAACCTTTGGTGTGGTAAGGTAGGGTACCGTAAGTTAGTACAAAATCCCAAGTAATGCGGAAGTGAGCCTGGCTGTGTGCAGACTGGTGTCGGTTTCCCTACAGTGGTCCTAACTTACTCTCATCGGACAAACAAACGGAAGGCCGGGGGGAGTGAACTGACGGCCAGGGCAAATTGACCCCCTTCATTATTTTCCCCGTTTTTTACCCCTGGAGAAAACACTGGAATTTTTTATTTGCCACATTTGATAAACTTTGCAACTTCTAAATTCATATTTGCAATCCAAGCATAACATTCTTAACTGGGTGTGTATCCTCCCCCAGGTGGAGGTACAATCCTCCGCTATATACCTGGGGGAGGATTAAGGTTATAATAGAAGCAATTTCATTGGCTGGCGTGGTTGGGAGAGAGTGGGCTGTCAGACTTGAACATGCTGATTGGTTGCTGGGGGGACCAGATTTTGAGGAGCTAAAGGAACCCCCCCCATGAAGGTTAAGAATGTTATGAAGGTTCCAATTCAATTGGGGGAGGTTTGGGGGAGGTGAAGAAATACAAAATGGACGTGGCACAAAATAGGGGGTAATTTTACATTTACATTCTGGCAAGGCAATAAGGAGGTCACTTTGCCATGCAGAACATTCTTAACTAGATGTGTATCCTCCCCCCAGGTGGAGGTATAATCCTCCGCTATATACCTGGGGGGAGAATTAAGGTTATAATAGAAGCAATTTCATTGGCTGGCGTGGTTGGGAGAGAGTGGGATGTTCATACTTGGACACGCCATTGGTTGTTGGGGGGCCAGATTTTGAGGAGCAAAAGGGACCCCCATGAAGGTTAAGAATGTTATGTACAAAATTGATGGATCCCCTAGCTTGTCTGACTGAAAACACTAAATTTTTTTTATTTTAGGGAGGGGTGTACAAGATAAATTAACCCTTAAATGCCAAGGAGGACGTTTTGCGTCCGATGAATGGCAGGGAATCAAACTGTGTAGGACAGAATTTCAACTTTTCATCCTCGGTATTAGGAGTGGAAAGGGAAGATCTTTTCTAAGACTTTGACTTCCAATGAATATATTTAGCTTTTCAAAGTAGATGATGTCACACGGTATCAAAAATGCATGATTTCCACGGCCACCGGTCCCTCGATCAAGTGGTGAAATTAAACTGTAGTGATAGCAGTACTCGTAAGATATTAGCATGTCGCACTTTATCAGAACTCCATTGAGACTTGTCAAAGGGCCGCAATTAGGAGCCATTCGTGTATTTTCGTCACTACTGATTTCAATTTAAGAAGTTCGAAGATTTGTAACTATTGACCAGTTTCAATCTAACAAGCTCCTGCTTGTAAATACAATTTCCGGGCAAGGATTTCCATATGGAGTCCCGGTGAGAGTCCGCAACAAGGTTCTAACACCGATCTAAACACATTTCTCAGTCGGCACCGGCCGCACTTCTCTCGCACTTGCAGTATTCCTGCAAGCATTGCCATTTTTTAATTGTATCTTGCAACTTTAGACCAAGCTTTATGCTCTGTAACGTTCACCTTTTTTATTCACATGCAGCTCTTATCTCCTATGGTCCTATGATTACATGATAAAAAAATTTGATTTCAACAGAGTGCAGCAGATCAGCACCGCATGATGGAAACTCAAGATTGTCTTATCTGTCATCGCGATTGATGTGGTAAATTGTGGCAACTGTGAAGATGATAATATAGCATATATATTTCACGTTGAAGATCGAGCTAATGAGTGGAGAGTACTGTACCGTAGCTCTTCCTAATTATGTTAAGATTTCTAGCTTCATGTATCGTCAATTTCGATAAACTCACGTGTTTCCTGCGCATCTACTTGTACAAACCTAGCTTTTAAAACTTCGAGAGTTCTACAGTAGATTAGCGTTTCGATGAGGCTGCATGCCCAATTCAGCCAATTGAAAGGAATTGACGTTATGTGCATTGAAAAATCTTTCCCAAGACCCCAACAACAGGACACAAGTGCAGACTGTTTAATACGGCGTAACCGGGTGTCCTCTTTAAAACAAGCAGCTAGCTACGCTGCCAATGACTCCGGAACACTTGTTAGTTTTCGGAGYATGGGCCTACTTAGGTATCTATCTACACTGTCTACTGCCCATGCAAAGCCTAGCTCTACTCCCTTTGATTCATAGCCAACAATCCAAATGCACGAAGATTCTTAAATTTCAACCCATATCGATGAAGCACTCGTCACTGGCGCAACAACCTGGCAATAGGTTCACATGAACAACACCTGGAGTGTGTAAGCCACCTGGACACAAAACCTCAAAACCTCCTGCACCGGCAGGCAGCAACGCCGAGCAATCCGAATAACTTATCGTAAATTCAACTTCAGTTATTTTTTGAAGAAGAGACCCCCAAGTGCAATTTCATGGCCAAGTTCCATGATGAATTTTATGGTTACTGTGAGACGCAATTGAACTACCTTACATGGCGGCTGGCAAAAAGCATGCCAGCTGACTATCGAGAACAGTTTCCTGCAATAAATTATCCACCCCCGGCAAATAAGAAAACACCTCATTTGCCGACCCACTCCCCCAAAACAAAAAAACTTTATATACATGTATGTATGTATGGAATATGGGAATATGGGAATGTTTTTGGAGTGGGTTGGCAAATCAGGTGTTCATATATTATTTGCCATGTATTTTTTTAAGAGTAAACTATATAATTTTCTTCAGTACACTAATGATGGTAAATAGTGTTAAAGTTCTTGGGTGAAGGAAGACTCCAAGACTTCACGACTTTGGAGATTTGAAGACTTTTGGAGGAGTTGTATGTGTTGTAGCTTGTGGTTTAACAGAGTTGTTTTATTTGTTATTCCTAGCCAGTTTTGGAGGCTAGTTGCAATTTTGATTTCTGCATTGTAAACCTGTTGCGAGCTGTGGTTATCCAATAAGCGCTCCGTTTTGTGTTTGTGGTGACAAAGTGGGGTTGATGGCCCACATGGTCGATCTTTTATGTTGTTCCTACTGGTGAAAGGCGCCTCCTGGTCACCGTGGGTTTGAAATTTAGGATCCCATCATCCAAACGGCAACTCGTGTTTTGCTGTCCCGTTTTACCTGTCCGAAAACTTGTTTCTTATTACACACCCTTACCTTGGCCCTTTACAGCCACCACAGGATAGGCCAACGGGGACGTGATTGAAGTTGAAGTCTGAAGATTGAAGATTGAAGACCGAAGATTCGACTGAACTCTTTAGCGAACTATTCCCAGTTGCAGCCAGATACTTCGCGTATTCCCAAAGCGCGCTCCTCTCTACCCGACACCATATGATAAGGCCAATTAAGGAAAGAATTGGCTATGAGCGCTTCTTGAAAGGGCCACTAAATTCTTTAACAAAAGACGAACATGCAGATTACGTCACGAACACTATCAAACGCATCCTCAAATTCTTGCAGATGGAGTAGCACTCTTCTTTGACTTCAATTTTTACCTCCATTTGATTTTGATTGAGGTTTTTAGGTAATTCAAGTTTTTATACTTTATTTGTAAGTTAAGAATTGAAAGTTAACAAAATAGAAATAGTTTACACCTTTGAAGTTCCTTGGTCCTGAAAGATAAATAAGAACTTATTTTTTACTGTTTTACTTGGACCAATAGGGATTTGTGGGCCCATATGATGTACACATGAGTTGATTCCATCTATCTTAGGGGTCTAGAAGGTAGGTAGGCATCTTGTTTTTTCCTTCTTGTCGGGAGTTTGTGTGTGCAGCATATAATGAGTAAGTTGTGCGTGCATGTGCTAGATTTGAAAAGACCGAGAATTCAAATGACCATAACTTTTAATGTACAATAAATTTTGAAATGAAAATTTGAGGGTTTATTCATCTTCTTATTTCTGTTTCAAATAAGCACTTAATCGATCATTGCAAGAAACAACAATCAGTCTATTCTCCATCAAAATAATTGTAGCTCTCTTGTAATCTTCAATAACTATTGAAGTATAAACCTTATAAACTTGAAATTTTTATTGGATATGCCTAACTTGATTGTAATAATATATTTTGTTTTTCAAAAAATTAAAAAAGAAAATTATATTTAAAAATCGATTTTGTTTAGTTGTCACACTTTGAGGTTTAGAGGTTTTAAGGCCATATTTGTTATATTGAGACTTTTCACAGATTTTGAGACAGAATGTTAATAATAAAATTCTAAAAATTGGTGTTGTTACCTATTTATAAAAAAATACTAGTGAAGAGATAAAGCAGTTTATCCTTGAGTCAAGGATAGTAATGAGACTGCGAAAAGTTTCAATATAACGAATATGGCCTTTTTTTACTACATTAGTAATTCCCAAATTTAATGATTTGGAGATGAAATTTTCATAGTCTATTTGCATAGTGGAAAAGCATAGACCTACTAGAGGTAATCTAAAAACATATTATTTTATGTCCTGCACATGAGTGCAAATAATACTTCCTTTGCGCGCAATTTCTAAATATTAATGATGGTTCTACGATCATTCTTTTGGTGAAATTTCATCACTATCAACTCTTCTCAAATGGCCAATTTTCTTTGCCTATGTTTTACAAATTAAAATGCAAAACCCATTTGTATTAAGTTTGGGATATGTGTGTCGATTTGTAGTTTGCATCTATTTGCGTATTTTATTTTTGTTTATAACTAATTGTGTGTTTTGGGATAAATGGGCTCCAACTAGGATGGGGTAAGAGAGGTTGAGAAAACGATCCATAGCTTTGGGGTGGAGSTAGAAGAGGGGCTTGATCATGTGGATCTTGCGGTAACACAAACAGAAATTGGGCTTGATTTATGGTCTAAATTGGTAGAACTTTTGCTTGGGGAAGTCACTACTAGAAAATCTGTGTCCAAATTAACAAAAAATTTACAAGAAAGTGTTGATTTTTTTTGTTCAAAATGTCGAGTTGACTTGGACATTGTTCAACAAAAAATTGTTGATTTTTTTTGTTGATTTGGTCTAATTTTTATTATTATTATTAATTTTAATTTTAATTTAAAAAGATAAAAAAAATTAATGCCCACCTGCGCAAGTAGCCCACCCCGCAGGCCACCGCGCAAGTAGCCCACCCGCGCATGCAACCCACCCCGCTAGGAGGATTCGATCCCCCGACCTCGAGGTTGTGGTTTGCACTTCCTCACCACTAAACCACTAAGGTAAAACAGCCCATTACAGACCAAATGAGGAGTTTGCCCTCATGTCATTGCTGAAATCTTCTAATTTTTTTTCCACATGTGGACAAGTGATAGAAATGATGAGAGCGGTTGAAACTATATTTTTTGGACAAAGTGTGAATTTGTTATGAATTTATGAAGTGTTCCACCCATCACGGTTTCTAGACTACCCCCAAACCAACTAGAATTGTATCCATCATGGTCATCTTACTCACCTAATGCAATCAAAATATTTTCTAATAGAGAAGGCTTGGAAGAATCACTTCCTATAATGAATTAACACTGAAAAGCTGAAAGTTCCTATTATGGTCACTAATCACCCCATTCCAGTACCTAAAACATTGATTGTGGCCAAAATCTCATTTTTTGGAAGAAAACTGTAACGGGCTCATTCCTAGGGGTCTGTAATAGGTAGAAAGTCCGTAATGGGCTGTTTTACTTGAGGTAGTGTACATGACACATGAGGAATTTGTATTGCATTTATATTGTTATTTATTCTTTCGTTTTGTAAAAACAGAAGACTTTGGTGGTTGTTTTGAAATAGTAAACACGTTTTTTGAAAAAACTTTGAACTCAAAAAAGTTAGAAAATTAATCTAAACTTCACCTCCAAAAATCCATTTGAGATTTGAAGTYTTCTATTAAAAGTTATGGACAAAATTCAGAGAGGGTGCATAAAAATGTCAACAAAAAAGTTCATTTCAACCCCACTCTGAATTTTGCTCATAACTTTTGATTGGAGACTTCAATTCTCAAACGTATTTTTGGAGGTGAAATTTAGATTAATTTCCTAACTTTTCTTGGTTCAAAGTTTTTCAAAAAACGTATTTTACTATTTCAAAACGGCCACCAAAGTCTATTGAGTTCCAAAAACACATAATTGTGAATGATTAAGTTAAAAATTGAATGAAAATTGTACATAGAATTGAACCGTGGGAATTTAAACATTTCCCGAATGACAAAAACTTGTTTAAAAGTTTTGTAAGTCTATATAAACAAAAAAAAGTGTTGAGTGTTTTGTTGATTTGGACGTTGTACTACTAATATTAACAAAAAATGGTAATCATTTTGCTACCTTGTACCAAATCAACAAAAGCTTGTGAAAACGGTCCATACAATGTCCAAATTAACAAAAAATTGTTCATTTTTTGTTGATTTGGACATCATTTTCTAGTAGTGAGTGCTTGTAGTGAAAATGAAGATACGTGAGAAGAAGTCAAAGTTTGTTCTTGGTAATTCCCTGAAGAGGTGTTTTTTGTAGAGCCATAATGCGGACAATCCTGGCACATTGTGGATGCCGAAGAAAACAAGCACAGCTCCCTCCGGACGAGGTGTTAATTCCATAGTCATCAATTGCAAATTCATCACGTAGCAATCTGACAATTTAGTTGTTGCCAACTTCACCACGAAGTAATGTGGCTGTGAAGTTGGTTTGTCTTGGAGGCTTACTTAACTTGGCTCCACCTTTAAATAATTTAGAAGAAGTGAGTTTTTATAATCTCTCCATTTTTTTTCTCTATCTTTAGGATTTGGCTGAGATTTTGGCTTTTTGTTTATAGCTAGATTTTGTTGATTTGAAATGCCTTGTAGTCGAGAAATATGTTTGATTTTGGTTTTAGTCGACTCTAAAACTACTTGTTTGTGAGGGTTGTAACCACTTTAGTATGCAATGAGTTTGAAAATTTTGCCTTATGGATCAATACACTAAGTTTCTGTGGAGACAAAGTTAACTTTAATAATATTTGAAGTAGCCATTGTTATTTAATCAATGAAATAATTTCTATAGCCAAAATTTCAAGGTCCCCCCAAATCAAGAAAAATCACTGTCTATAGCATTAGGCCTATGCACTTGAGGCTTTCAAAGCTTGTCTAATCTCATATGTGAGGGTCTAAAGATGTTGGTTTGTTTCCTCAAGCCCTCACAAATTTTTTACTGAGATTCTACTTGCAAGGAAAGAGGACCTCCTATTCTTTCTCATGCGGCAATGAGTCTTTGCCTCTCTTCTACACAACAAACACTCCGGTAGAGTGCTTGCTTCATTTTTTTTATTGCAACTTAATCCCACGGTGCAAAAAAAGAACTAGCAATGATTTCCACAAACTTGTCTAGCTCTGCAAAGCAATTTGAGGTGGAGCCCACCTGATCACGTACCACTTTTAATGGAGCCTTCACTACAGCTAGTATGCACAAGCCTATTGGTTACCCCCCAAAGGAGTCGATCCATTGCATAGTAGTCAAACATCATGTTTGAGCTAAATTTTTCCTTTTAAATTGTGTTCAAACATCAATCTTATATTTAATATTACGAGGCAGTATAAACTTCTATATATTATGAAAATTGTCACTTTGTTTCATGAAAAATTGTTATAATTATAATTTTTGTGACTAAAAGTGAAAATAAAGTTGTGAATATAGAAAAAAAAATCCAATTAATTTGAAATTATTTTAAAAGGTGCAAGTAGAAATGGAGATTAGTGTGAAAAGTTTTCAAATAGTTGTTTTATATTTACCCAAAACATCGTGGCTGACAATGGCCATTAAGTCAAATTGCACTATCATGTTGAATTTATCTTCTTATATAATTGATATAGAGTATCTTGATATTTTTCACGTATAAAAAAGTGAATTTTCTGTTGACCTTGATTTTTTATAAATTGTGATGGAAAAATCAAATAATTGGAATTTTTTAAAGCAGAAAAATAGAAATAAAATCATATCAATTAGAAAAAATATTAGAATATTTTGGGATATTTACCAAATTTGTAGGTCAAAATGAAAAACATAATCTTGTAATTTAAATATTTAAAATCATTTAAAATAAAAAAAATTGAATGAAAAATACATAATAAGGTATAATATGAATTTTGACACTTGAAGCCAAGTGTGAGCGCTTCTTTATCCACCCTTGGTAAATACGCGCGCACAACTCGGTTCTTGATTCTAATGGTTAATTTTGGTTAAACGGATATTTAATCCCTAAAGGACCAAGTGTTCATTCAACGTATGCAAGAAATCTCAGGTAGATTCCTGCAAAGTCATTTTTGGTCGGATGTTCATGAAATTTGGACACAACGTGTAACAATATGCCCTCTTTCCAAAAATCTAATTTTTTTTTCGATTAGGTGCCTAGATCAAAAATTATGTTGCCCTGAACTTTGCAGGCAGCTCAGGCAGCTTTGGACAGCATGTGCAAAACTCTTCCTATGGTTGTGAAATTTGGTGGGTATGTAGATTACATGGTACAAGATGAAAATGTCAAAAAAATAACCATGTGTAGTGTAAAAATCTCATTCTAGAAGGAGTAAACATTTCCAAGCCCTGTCGGGCAAGGTTGGAAAAAATCTTTTTCACCTAACTTCAAACGTTCTACTCTTTCAATATGTGCGGTCAAAGTTTTTGAAATTTTTTCCACACATTCCCATAGAAGTCTAGTAGAAATTTGTACAATTAAATCTTGGAAAAAACTTTTTTTTTAGCTTTTCTTTCTTGCTGCCTTCAAAAGTGGCAATTTATGACAATTTCCGCCCAAAATATGCCTCGGTCCTTTAGGGGTTAACGTCAATCCATTGTGCCTTCCAAACAATTTATCTTGTTTTATCCTCTAATTATGCAAAATATGTAAAATTAATCAATAAAACCTAGCCAAATTGAGTGAAATTGCTCGAACTAGTTGGAATTACTAAAGTCACAATAACTGTTTTTAATAATTTTTAAACCACCTTAGTATTTTTCTCTAATAACTTCTAAAACCATTTTTACAACAACTTTTAAATCACTACAATAATATTTTTCTGTAACTTGTAAAATTATCTTAACCTTGTAACATTTCTTAGTAACTTCTATTTCTTAATAAGCTTCAAATTTGTGAATAATGCAAAAATATCAACAATAACTTGAAAAAACACTTTTGTTTAACTTTAATATATCACAAAAGAATTAAAGTCAAAGTTTCTTCGTTCCAACGGGACTTACAAAGATTAGGGACTTAAAATCTTTGGTTCAAACCCAAGGTTTTTCCAAAAGATTCAACAAATAAGACTAAAAACGTGAACCTTGAGAGCTTTTGTTCCAACCCAAAGTCTCTCTAAAGACACAATAAATACAAAAGAAACTAGGGCTCAAGTGGCCCAAACTTAGAACGCTAGGAACTTGGCATTACACGACAAGAAACAAGAAAAGAGAGGTCCTGAGAGAGAAGAGTGAGTGCCTTTATATACTCTTCCAAAGGCACCTTCCTCCTCTCTTTCCCTAATGGTAATCGTATCACTTCAAGATTTTCATCTTTAACTTATATTTTTCTACTTCTACGCTAGTCCTTTTTCTAACTTTTGGAGATCAACTCCAAATCACAAATGAATTGCGTCATTGACTTTAGAAGGCCATTTTTAGCTAGTCACCACCCTCCACTCCTTTCCATACATCAAAAGCTCATCAAATCCTAATGCCAACTTAACGATCAAACCCGGTAAAAAACAACTTTTTGAGGTTGATTTTTTCTAAGAAAATAAACTAGCCTACGGTTTTAAGTAGATATGAGGGAGCAAAGAAGACCTAATTTCAACCTCATTCCTATTCCGTATGCTCCCAAACCTCCAATCAACTCCCACCATAAACTAGAAAACTGCCAAATCTTGAAGGATGTTGCCAATTCAAGCACTTCTTGCTATCAAAATGTCTTGAAACTTGTTGAAGCGTCTTATTAACATAAAACAAGCTATCTTAAATTTTAGTGAAATTTTATCGCAACCTCGGTAATTTCTTAGAAATTTCCGTTGGAGGTTAAGGTAGTTGACCATCCAGAAAGGCATCTTTTGAGTATCAAAAAAATTTGAAATTTTTTGTGGAACCTCTCATGGAATTCCACAAAGGTTGTATAAGCCCATCTCTAGACCTTACATGATTGTTGAAGGTGAATAAAATCTCGTGCCATCATTTAATTATCAGGTCCAAGGAATCTTTCACATGAAGAAGAATTTTGGCAAAGCGACTTTGCCGTTGAGTTTATACTACAATTTGAGCCCTAAATATCATCTTCCAATTGTGGATTCTTTCCACTGACCGTTCGTGTATTTTTTCAACCTGCAAACTAATGATTAGGGTTTCTACAAAAAAATAAAAATTGAGTGAGAACTTGAAACCTATCAGTAGAACTAAGCTCTAGGCTTCTCACCAAATCCTCTTAGACCAATTTTAGCCATTTATTGTCACATGCATGGTAAGTTAGGCCATTTTGCGCAATTCTATCAAAGGTTGGTAAATGCCATGATTTTGTGGTTTCTAACCTGTTTACAGGTGAAATTTGGATCTATTTAGGTAAAAACACTCAAAATATGATCAAATACTATATTGATCAAATACTATATTGACCAAATACTATATTTGACTTCACACTCTTTTTTGAGCTTTTTGTATAACCTTTCACACTTAATTTTGCAAAAAATCGAAAAAAAAAAATAGTGAGTCCCTAGAGATGCAATGGAAGCTCACACGAAGGTGTTTTTTTAGGCAATTAAATGCTCAATTTCCTCAAAAAAGAATGGACAACTTCAATTCTATAGAAAAAAAAAAAAGATAAATGTGTTAAAAAATGCTAGACTATAATCATGGTCCTACACAATGTTTCCAAAACTACATTTCATTTATAGTGCACAGCTATATTAAATAAACATTGCATACAAAAATTACATGTTCAAAATTGACCTCTTTCAATTCAAGTTTTCAAAATGAAAGAGCTTAGAAATTCAAAACCACTTTGGAAGAAAGGCCACATGACCATTTGTCTAAAAAAAAAAAAAACACTGCTTGGAGCTTGCACTTGCAATTATTCTTTCAATTTTTCAATTTTTCCAAAATTTTAAAATGGGATAGAACTAAAACTTGTCAAGCTTCATTCCTTTAGTTTAAAATACATACCAATAATGAATGTTCTCAAAGTTACAATCAAGGTTGACCGAGAGGTTGACCAAGGCTCATTCACTTTTTGGATGCATGAACCTATAAAATTAATCAATGTTGGGAATCCCTTTTGCACCTAATCATTCAATGACACTTTGGAGATTAAACTAAGTTTATTCCTAGAAATCCAAGAAAGGGTTATCACAATCTCCAAGGGAAAATGGTTTAGGCTAATTAACAATGTTATGTTGTGCCCTACTAAGTTAGAAGCGCATAAGACTAAAATAATGGCAAGTATGATGAGAAGAAGAGGAAATATCAGAGTATCATTTTTTCCTATTCTAATCAACAACTTACAATGTTAGTAAGTGAGCATGGAAATGCAAGCCTATGAACCTCGACCATAATTATGTGTGTATAGATACTCTACAACCATTAAAGATACTTATAGCATAAACATCTATAATGTAGGTATTTATAATATAGACACCTATAATATAAGACTAAAAGTGTATAGACTCTTAGGCTGACATGCTCATGATTCTAGGCTCACATTAGGCTCACATGATAGCAACCATACTCTATTCAAGTACTCCGTATCACTTTGCCCCCACCTCAAGCACAAAATCCTAGGATTCCAGCATGTTACATGCTCATAAAAAAACATAAGAAAAATGGTATTCAATGATTGCACCAGTTCAAGCTCTTTCAATACCAGGCAGGAATTTCAAAAATATATGAAGGGACCCTGAGATTGCAACTTCAGTTCTGTGTGTTTTGGACTGAAATAAAATTGCATCTTTATAAATTCCAACTTCTGGCATTTTCAGAATTTGCGAGCTGCATGAAAGACTTTTATTTATTTTTTGGTTTTGCTTCTTGTTTTGGATATCTGAATTTCTTTGTTTTACGTTTAAAATATGCTGCCGGGGACCTGTTCTGTTGGTTCAATGTACTTTTTCCCTTATCACTATGGAATTGTCCATTTGTTCTAAATTAAAAAAGAAAAGAAAAAAAAGAGTTTGATAGCTTCACCAATCGCTGAGAAATCCAATAAGCAGCTTCAAGAAAAAAATGATGGATGAAAAACTTAGTCAGCAAGACGGAAGTTATGGACTTTTCTTTCTGTTGGTTGTCCACAAAGTACATCCCAAAGTGTTTAGGAGTTAAGGATTTGTAGCCAAATCATTAGAGCCAATTTGGGATCAAGGGAGGGCCTTTTGAATTTCCCCCACTTTGAACGCAAGGATGTTGCCCAAATGAAAATTCCGGTATATCATGTGGTGGCACTATTAATTTCAACATGGATCGCAAATTGTGAAATTGGGAGGTTTAGCCAATCACATTGGAACTAGCTTGGTGTTAATATGGACTTCCGGCACCATACTTTGACACTATTCATTGGTGCCCGAAGACCACCCTTTTGCAAATATATAATATTTCAAGGGAACCCATAATTATGGTTTGGAAAAGACAACTACAAATAAAGCTATAAGCATTTCTTACAAATTTACAATCTCTCCCAATTAAATGTGAACATTTTTGGCGTTAGAAACATTCATGAAAATTTCAGTATAGATCATTAAACCTTTGTCTTTTTGTCTCATTCAAAATATTCCCAAAACTACTTTGAAGATCTCAATATAGAGTTTTAAAAACTTAGAGCCCAATATTAGAATTAATCACTTGATCTTAACAAAACGTAGATATTATAATTTTCACATATTCTATAATTGAAAACAAATACGGTTGAAATTTAAAAACTAAAATTATGATATAAAGATTTTGCAAATTTTTTGTATATTCATACTATTTAACGGTTTAACCAAATGAGAATAAAAATTCATCCAAATAATTGTGGCAATGAACACATGCCTTTTGAACAATTTGCAATTTTAGAGGGCAAATAACATTGAATTTTAAAGTACTTTACTTAAGAAAAATTACAAAATGAGATAATAATACTATAATAGCAATTGAAGGAAACGGCATGGTTGAGCCCTTGCAACTATAGCCTTCAACATGTAACCAATGTACTCTCCGCCTTAATATATATAGTACATATTAAAAATCTCACACAAGTTTGACTTCATAGCGGGCAATAATGAAGTCAAGGAATTTTGCCACTAAATTCCATAAATTTGAAAATATCAAAATAGAAGGATTTGATGCATGATAAGATTTCTACGCAAGTTCAAGAAAACATATAGCACCATTAAAATTGAAATTTTACAAATTTCATAAACAAGAAATATTTACAGTTTATAATGCATTTTTAATTTCATACATATAGTGTGTAGATTGGTCAAAAAAGATGATTTTATACTTATCACACATGTGTCCAAACTTTTATCAATTTTCATTGGTAAATTTGTTTCTCAAAAAAGCCATTTTACTCTATCTCTTTGTAAAAAAAAATTAAAGAAGAAATTTTATAGAGCATGAAATTAGTGATATCATCAAGGCATGATATATGACAAAGGACRTATTGTTTGGGGTACACCAAGTGGCTTTAATTGACCTATGAATCACTTCTTGTGAACTTGATCTCTTACAATTTTGTAGATTTCTTCTACCTAAAACTAAATGGGACATAACAAGTAGATAATGTCTCTCTTTCACTTGCTTGCAATTGATTTTAAGTAGAGTATGAAGATTGGAAGGAGGAAATATATTGAAGGCAATGTTCTTCCTCTTTGAAATACTTTGATCTCACGCATGATGCTTAAGTGGACATCTTCACATTAAGTGCGTGTTTTGTCCCTATTCCTAAATAAGAAATATATTTGCCTCACATGCTTACTATACAAACAAAATTTGTATTAACTTTTGATTTAAAGTATGTGTATCTAGATTCACCACCTAAAATGTACTAGAAGAATTCATTTCATGGCAATTTTGGGTGCACATTCTTCAGCAGTTTTGGTTCTTTGGTTCTAATGAAGATTTTAAAGAGTTTTAGAATTTGGGGCCAATATTAGAATTAAGCACTTAATCTTGACGAAGCTTAGATATTTATAGTTGTTCACATATTCTGATAATTGAAAATAAATATGATTAAAACCTGAAAATAATATTATGACATGAAGAATTTGCAAATTCACCTTATATTCATATTTATTTATTCAAATTTGAATAAAGATTCATCCAAATGGAGATAAGATTGTATTCAAATCAACACGAAATGTCATCCAACAAGGTTCTTTGGAGTAAAAATATCTAGAATGTGAGATCTCAATTGTAAACAATCTTTGATACGAGGATTTTTATATGCTTAGAAACAATTGGATTTTAATATTTTACCTTGAATTTTCTTGGAAAATAAGAATCTTAACTAAAAGAATTAAATTTAGATTGAACATAGGTTTCTGTGTTATAGATATGGCTACACAATGAACACATGCCTTTTCAACAATTTGAAATTTTAGAGGGGAAATAATATTGAATTTTAAAATAATTTTATCAAGAAAATATACAAAAAAGAGATCAAATTAACAATTGAAGGAAAGAGCATGGTTGAGCCCTTGTAACTATGGTAGTATAACATATAACCAATGTGTTCACCACCTCAATGGATACAATGCATCTCATAGAAGTTTGACTTCATTTAGAACGAGCAATAATGAAGTCAAGCTATTACTACAATTTGGTATGCTATGCATCCCAAAAGACGTTGCTCAATACACTAAAAAAGTAATCTTGGAGGGACCTCTAAACATTGTTTAACCCCTAAAAGCCCAAGGGGTTTGGACAAAACACAAATGTGTTATAAAATATAAATTCTATAACTTTTTTGAAGTTTACATCAAAGAAGTTTATGTGAAGCACAAAAAGTAGAAGATATCCGTAAGGTCAAAATCATAAAATTGTTTTCAGATTCTCTGCAAATGAATTTTGAAGATATAACTTCAAAAATTCACCGAAAATACAATTTCCATCTTTAATACTTGAATTTTTTTTTATTGGTCAAAATAGTGGTTTCTATTGAATTGTCAAAAAATGCATAAGATCTGGTCATAAAAATTTCAATTCTTTCCTCAAATAGTAAGTTTTTCAACACTAGAAAATTCTAAACAAATTGTGCTATTTCTCTTATGATTTTTTTTTACCATAGTGATCTTAGTTTTGAATATAAATATTGAAAGAAAACCCAATATTTTCAAGGAAAAAATTAAATTAAATTAAAAAAAAGGTATTTTTTGCCCGAAAAGTCTGCTCGAAGTCAGGTAGCGACCAAAAAATGGTCGTTTAGCGCTTAGGGGTTAAGCTTGACTGAAGACGTTGCTCAGGTGAAGCATCGTCTTGGTACCTGATTTTTGCAGCATTTGCTACATATATGGGAACAAATGAACTTGAGTTTACATGTTACTTTACTTGTTCTCTTTTTTGGGAACATTTATTCCCAATAATTTGTCAATTTAGATATTTAATATTCTAGACCAATGAAACATCAATATATTCATTATATTGTATACAATATTTATATATATATTGTATATTATATTTATACTGTAATGTATATAATATTCAATATATTATAACATACAATACAACATACACTTTATGTGTAAATGAAATAGGTGTTGTAAAATTGTAGGAGAGAGACAAGCATATTATACTTCATGGAAGTCTCACCAAGCACAATGCTTATGGGATAATGTCCTCAACAAAAAATGAAGATGGGAACTCATTGGGATCTTAGTACTTGGGTGTTCTCTCACTGAACATTGCTTAGACATTGCTCAAAAAATTGAATCTTGCCAAATGTTGCTTTTGTTGAGGCACATGTTGCTTTATTCCTATGAGCACCACAAACGTTGCTAAAAAACATTGCTAACCCCCACTTCTTCTAGTAGGAATCTTGCCACTCAAAATTTAATGAATTTGAAAATATAGAAATGCATGTTGAGATTGCTAGATAACTTCAAGAAAGCATATAGCACCATTAAAATTGTAATTTTACAAACTTTATAACTATGTAACGAGAAACATTTATAGTTTATATGGCAAATTTCATTAAAATGACAATATTATGTTATTTTGGCTTTTTTTATAGTTCAAACCGTGCAGTCTAAAATTTAAACTTGTCATGGATTTCTAGAATCTATACTTGACCTAGATTTCTGAAATCTAGATTTTTACTAGATTTTTCAGACATCATGGTCTAAAATCTCAAAGTGCCATAGATTTTTGACATCTAGACATGTCATAGATATCTCAAAATCTATACCTGTCCTAGATGTCACTTCACAATTTAGACTGCGCAGTCTGAAATGGCACATGGAATACTGCCATTTTAATGAAATTCGCCATTTATAATCTACTTTTAATTTCATTGAAAAAGAAGATTTTACTCTAGTCACACATATGATCTACAAACTTTTATCAATTTTCATCAATAAATTTGTTTCCAAAAAAAGTCATATTAGTGTATCTCTCTGTAAAGAAAAGTGAAAAAAAAAGTTCATAGAACATGAAGTTAATGATACCATCAATGCATGATATGTGAGAACATGAACAATGTATTGTTTGGTGTAAACCAGTAGCCTACCCATATTCGTTATATTGAAACTTTTCGCAGATTTTGAGACAGAATGCTAATTATTGGGAAATTCATTTAAAAAAGTAGTAATTGAAACCAAAAATAAATAATACTCAAATAATGATCCTATAATGAAATTCTAAAAGTTGGTGTTGTTACCTATTTATAAAAAAATACTAGTGAAGAGATAAAGCGGTTTATCCTTGAGTTAAGGATAACAATGAGACTGCAAAAAGTCTCAATATAACGAATATGGCCTTTAGGCTCTTTGTTATTAAACTTGATCTCTTACAATCAATTGTAGATTTCTTCCACCTAGATTTAAAGGAGACATAACAAGTAAACAATGTCTCTCTTTCACTTGCTTGTGATTGAATATTAGAAGAGTATGAAAATTGGAGGAGGGAATATATTGAGGGAAAATGTTTCTTCCTCTTTGAAATACTTTGATCCCAAGCATGATGCCTAAGTAGTATAGACTTCTTCAAATTAAGTGTGTTTTCTTGTCACACACACACGCCTACTATAGAAAAAAATTTGTATCAATTTTTGACTTATACAAAAAAAAATCTGTATCAACTTGTGACTTAAAATATGTGCACCCAAATTCACCACCTGAAATGTACCAGTCGCATTCATATCATGGGTGCACATTCCTGAGCAGTTTTGGTTCTACTCGTTTCAGCAATTCTCAACTGGTTGAAGTCCACATCGATACGCTCCAACTATTAAAAAAATCTCTTTCACTCTCAACATGGTCGTGAGTGAGAGCGAAATGTTCTGGTTGTAACGCTTCCTTTCGTTGCAAAAGATTCCCAGGCAATTGAGTCTGTTTGGATTGGCACCAAAAGTGAAGTACGAAAAAGAAGTTCCACAGATTCCAATATAGCTAGCTGCAACAACAACTTACGTACAACAGCTAATTAGTTAGTCCTAATTGAGGTGGGTGAATGGTCTCGATTAGTTAGCATGATCAAATGGGAACGGAAGTACGTACAAAGCTTGGCAGCTGATTACGTGAAGTTCTGGAGTCCTGACAGGCGGTGCCCCTTGGGAGAAGAAGAGGGTTGTCAATGTGAAAGCTTGTGCCTTTTGAAATAATTGACCATGATGGGGATTGACGTCGTAATTCCTGAGCATCGTGCCCCTCCTTGCGACCAGTGCTCAGTTAATTTGTTGCTATCTGGCCATGTGTGCAATGCAACAAGTCCTTGAAACTAACAATAATTTTGTGCAAGACAGAGCACGACAAATGGTTTAGTTTGCTTGTCGATCTCCTGTACTGAACAGAGAATCCCTTGGCGATCTCAGATAGTTGGTTCTARCYGGTACGTGCGTACAMATCTTACTAATCGATYGCAATTKTCATTTGAAAYTATGCTGCTTGTGCTTARTAAGAKTTTTTGTTWSTGACTTGAGGMATTCYSAATTTCAGACATGGCAAGTAACTAATCGCCAAGTAACAAATAATAGCAACTGTTTGTTGTTGATGGATTTGTAAATCGTCTGGATGCAAGATAAAATATGAATGACAGCTAGTGATGTTTGAAGCATAGAACATCAGACTTGGCATTCTGAATCAAAGTAATTGACGAGCGGGAAGAGGGCGTGACCCATCATTCTTCTTCTCATTCGAAACCCTAACTTGATTAAGCTAAAACGATCGATCGATCGATCTAGACATTCTCCATTGAGTAGATCGAATGACTTGGCATTATTTGTGATAATGTTCTTGAACCCTTTTGCTAGCAAGCATTATCTAGTGTCACATACAGTAATTAAGCAGGGAGTTACTTAGCTAGCCTTTGCAAATGAATTCGATTGTGGTYAGTATAATTTCACAAGCAAGGTTTGCATCCCATCCTGACATATTAGTTTCGCAGCTAGCGCATATAATTATATAAATTGTCGTCCCGGCCCATCGACCTCATGCCTGCAATCGAGCAGAATTCTCAAGTAAATGCTAGCTAGCTTTGAATGTGCGATGCTTTGATTCTCTGTGTTTTAGTTAATTTAGAGCTAGTGCCATCATTTTGAGTGGCCGTGTGCATCCAAAGGCCAGGGAAAGACTCGAATTAATACTCCGAGTTGTTCATTGTGTTCAATCCAAGCTTAGTCAATAGAGCATTTGGGAATAAACACCGGGATATACAGATTGCAGAGCTAGCTAGCTACAGTACAGATCGGATAACTGCACGGTATCTCACTCGGCTTACCCTACAGCAGGGATATGCTAGGTGCGAGGAAACTTTCTGCATCATATCCTTTCCAAAATTGCAAAGCATAAAAGTACATCGAGTTGACAGGATCCCTTGATCCTCCCACTTGCAGAATTTCACCCAATATCCCGCTTTCGCACTAAGTTACAGGAAGCCATTGCAATCTCGACGTCCGCACAGTACCCGTATCGATATGCTTGCCTTCATTTTTTAAGAAAAAGGATATGCTTGCCTTGAGAAAATGGCAATCGGGCTGTCAGTCAGTTCGGAAGGATATACTTGTGCACGAAGGTCAGGGAGGACGTTAAATCCTCCATTCGGAGTGGGCCCAGAGTCCAGAAGGATTCACCCAGAGGTAAAAGTAAAAAAAAAGCCCCGTATTTTGAGACGTGTTTAGGGTATGGTTTAGACCACTCCTAGCTAATTTGGGGTCTCTGATTGCAAACTTGAATTCAGAATTTGAAAAATAAAAATTATGTGAAAAATAAAAAATTTCAGCGTTTTTACCTAGGGTAATTCCAGCCAGCTAGGCCCACTTTGAATGGAGGATTTAACGTCCTGCGGAGGTCAGTCCAAGACTTTCTTAAACAACTATTGTGATTTCATATAATTACTAGTGTGTCATGTGCCGTTTCCACAACCATATTAAAAGTAGTTTAAGTAATTTTCTAAGTTTTCATTCACATAAACTTTGAAATTCAAGAAGTCCAATGCCATGAAATAAAGCCCGCGCACCCCTCTTTACCGAGTGCTTTCCAACGGTACGAACTACTAAGAAAACGACCAGGAGATACACAAAGTGGAAGATTTCAACGTAACAAATCAAAATAAACAACCTATTTTAAAGTATAGATGATTATGATTGTATTTATAATTATTTCATTTAGGGTCATTGCAAGAAAGACCGACCGGTTTTGGTAGGGTTTTGCACAATACTCCTGATTTCTTCGAGACTACTGTAGAATTAGAAAAAAAATTAGAAAAAAAATTTAAAAATATGTTTAATGCATATTCCTTCAAGAAGAAGGTACCTTAGGAAGGAAAAGTATAGAAAATTTCTCTAAGTAGGAGAACTAGAAAAGTGAAAAATCTCATGAAAATAGGTACTTTGATTTTTTAATTTTAAAAAACAGGGAAAATAATTTTTTTTAAAACTAGAAATTGGCAATTTGGGAAGACTTCATGGTGAAGAGATTTCACTAAAAGAATGATCTTAAAACCATCTTGTTTGTTCAAAAGTGCGCGCGCAAGGGAGCCCTATTCGCACCTATGTAGAAGAAATGAAATAATGTTTTTTTAAATTCCCTTTGGTAGATACATGCATGGCTAGTGTGAGAATAGACCATAGAAATTTTGTCTCTAGATCATTAATTTTGGATACTCCCCAGTATTAAAAAACCCTAAACCGCAAAGTGTGACAAATTAGCTAAATCAAAATTTAAATATAAAATGATTTTTTAAAATTTCTGAAAAATAAGGGGTTTGATTACTATCAAGTTAGACATCTCCAATAAAAATTTCAAGTTGATTGGATTCATGCTCCAAAAGTTATAGCACATGACAACTTCGTCATTGCAAATGTGACACAAAATAGGACCGGTCTTTCTTGCATTCACCCTTTATTTGTTGGCACATTGAAATGTAAGGTAGATCAATGTTTGATTGGAGAAGTTTAGAGACTCTTCTAGATCAATTGTATAGCGCACTTCAAAAATTTAGTGGTTGGTTTGTATCTAATTTACTCCTTGCAATGAAATTCCATTTCATTTGTGTATGAAAAATGAAAATGATTTAAAAGACTTAAAAATAAAATGAAACTTTTGATGGAGGCCACTAACTCAACCTAATGTAGCCCAAATCTCATTTATTGAAAAAAAAAAATATCATGGATTGATGCAAGACTTTAATGGGTCATTTGGATGACTTCATTTCAATTTGTAAGATGACAAAACAAAAATTTCATTCAATTTTGTTTTGGAGCTTGCTTGAGAGTACATTTTTAATGAATGGTATTGCAAATTTTCTCATTATGATATTATTGACTTTTGTAAAGGAGAAGATGCTTAATCTATTGATTGCCCTTCAAATAGTGTAATTTAGCCATTTCTTGCTATTCAATCTTAATGTTTTTAAATTGCAACCAGTTTTTTCCCCAATTCTACCGACTAACAATGAACTAGGCAGCAAATCCTCATTTGGCTAACTGGAAACCACCTACTCTTCCAAATTCCCTCCTTTGCAAACAGTTAAGGAGGATCGGCCCCCTCATTGCCCCCATCAAAAGGCAAATGAAAATTTTACCCCCCTATTTTGTGCCATATAAATTTTGTATTTCTTCACTTCCTCGAGCTAATTTAGGACCTCTTATTTCATATACAAATTTGCAAATTTCGTATGTGACAAATTAAAAAAATCTAGTGCTTTCTCCAACAATAAAATATAGGACAATAAGTGAATAAGGGGTCAATTCTCCTTGGCATTCATTTAAGTAAGCTAAAGTTGGACACTAAATCCTCCATTCAAAGTGGGACTAGCGGGCTAGATTTTTCCCTGGGAAAACGTTGAAATTTATAAATTCTGAATTCATATTTGCAATCAGAGACACCGTATTGGCTAGGGCAAGTCTACAACACACCTAAACATGGCACAAAATAGATTATTTTTTTTTCACTTTTACCCTGCTGGTCCCACTTTGAAGGGAAGATTCACAGTAGCGTCCTGCTCAGTTAAATGCCACTTTCGAGTGGCATTGCTGGCGGGTCCAGAAAATGATACCAACCGACAGCCAGRTGGAAAAGGACTCCGTCGGAGCGACGGACGGATTGGACGACCCAGTCTTCTGTTGGTACGGATCGACTGAAAAGTGGAGAAGACGAGAACCATCCAATGCACGTGTTCCGTCCGTCGGGTAAGTAATCTACTGCATCAGAGGAAAATACTGAATCCATTGCTGCAGGTCGTGCAGGAGATCTGGACGTTGACACTTGGCGCTCAGTTAGCTAAGCTGAGAAGAATATCTCTTTGGTGATGGTTTCAAAATTTTTATGAAAGTGAATTGAAGTTGCAATAACAGTTAGTTTGAGCATCTCTTACAATGGATGGGTACCTAGAATCATCACTAATTACAAATGAGCTTAGTTTCTATATTTAAACATAATTTTTTTTATAAGATCTCATTTGCAAGTGGAACTCAAGACGATTCTAATGCACTTTAGCTTACATTATTTGGACACTGCAGGAATAAGATATGAATTTTCAAAGTTTTAAACCTAAATGTACTTAAAAGCAAGGCTTGTCTCTCATAGACTTTTCATGTTTTGTTTGTGAACATCTCATGAATAGGAGTTAACCCATTCTTGATATCCCTCCATTATGCTAGGATAGAGTGGTTCATTTGTGATTAATAATGATGCAATATGATAGAGAACACACCCCTTGCTTGGTAAGGTGGTAGTTGGTAATGAAGCCCCCTCAATTGTGTGCTACAATTTCCATCATGTTGGAAATGGGATGAACTATATCACGCATATGCAAGGAACATGAGATTCAATTCAGAAATTTATGGTATGTTTTGCAAAAAAAAATCTGGAAAAGTCTTGAGACCTTCCGTAGTCTATTTTTCCATACGAAAAAATTTATCCATTGAAGAACCCCGCTTGTGCAATGACTTAACCCCTAAAGGACCAACATGCATTTTTTGGCAACATGGAAATTTCGGGCATGTACGTGTGACTGGAGTTTTTTATATTTTGGGCTGAAATTTTAATGAAATGTGTCCAGAGACAAGGAATATCTTTTATATGCAAAATTTTCATGACATTTGGAAATATGTGTAAAAAATTATTGCATAATATGTTGTTTGTTTCTCAACTTAGGCAATCGATGCAGATCTGAAAAAATCACTTTTTTATGAAATAAAAATTTGAAATTCGTTCTTCAGATTTATATGTACTCAAAAAGCTTTGAATCATTGCATTTCAATAGTTGAGCTGAAAGTTATGAGGCTTTTTAGTTTGCGGGCAGTTATAGAATCCCTTCACCAAAAAAAACTTTGAAGTCCTTTATTTTACTAAAATTTCAATATTTTTGAAAACAAATAACACTATTGGATGTATATTGTTTATTACAACAATTCAACCATTTGGATTGGATTCTTTTAGTTTTATAAGTAATTTATAACAATTTAGTATTTTGAATCATTGTCTACTTCTTTCTACTTACTATTTTTTTCCWAYRTGTTGTACAAYTCCAAATGAWYTGAAAWTTTTYAWKYATGTARCCAACTTGCCTTGAAGAATGAATCCAAAGAAGMACAACCATTTTGGACATTTTTTCATAATGATHTGACCTTGTGAAGTGCAGCTGCCCGGTTTTTGGCAAGGCCAAAAAAAGGATTTTTGTCACTACAAATGCTAATATCTTGCAATCTACATGGTGGAAATTTCTGAAATTTTTTCCACATACTTTCAAATTAGAGTACTACAAGATCCTATGGTTACATGTGTCAAAAAATGATATTTTTCAAAACTTTGGTACTTGTACTAGAAATGGCAGTTTGAAGCATTTTTGGTGAGAACATAGTCAAGGAACTTTAGATGTTAAGTTGTCAGAATTGGATTGCCTCCCTTAGCCAATATCTAGGAAAAAGGATATTTTGGGATTTAAATGTAAGTATTGCATTTGGGCAATGTTGACTAAGACTCTAAGAGCATTCCCACTGCGCACCCGGCGCGGGCCGGCCTCACTTGGCGTGTCCAATGAGTAAGCCCTACGTTCTTTTTTGGCAAGCACCCCACCACAACTCCGCCTCTACACAGAAAACAAGTCAATATGGCCTCCAAGAGCGCCACCTCGTCTGCTTAAAGATCAAAGAAGTATTAAATGTCTCTAAAGTACCTCGAAATATGTAAAGAGGACAAAGTCAACCCATGCATGGCCATAGCCAAGACTCCCCATTTGGCCATCCACTCTCTACATTTGGCCTTGGCCGGCCAACTTTTTGGCTTTGTCATGTGTGCCATGGGGGAAATAAATGGGGCCGGGCTTGGCCAATCCCCGGGTTTGCACCTTTAGCCGTGCAAAGTAGGGATGCTCTAAGATAGGAGGCTCAAACTCCGATCAAGCATTTTGAACCGAACATGACATAAAGATACATTTTTCTTTCTTCAATATATCAAAACGTACAAACAATGTACATTCTAGGAGGTAGTCGCTTTTAGAGCCCTATGGCATTTCAACTTCAAAATTTCATAATTAATTCCACAAAGCTCCAAAAAAGTATGAAACAACTTAGGTTGGATGCCATTTCCTCTTATCTTGCAAAGAAAATTTATTGAAAATTATTTTAAGATGTTTTACCTCATCAAAATTTAGTTTCAATGCTTTGATGATTGCTTTATGGACCTCATATCTTATGGATTTACACATTTAAGACATTAAAGGACATAGTGGATGGACTTACCCCTAARTTGCTCTACCCAAAATTCCCCACGTATGCCTCCAAATACTTTTAAGAAAAATAACAAATTATATAATATAATTTAAAAAACACATAAAATATAAAATATACCATTGTCTCCGGACTTCACCATCTTGCAATGGAATGTTCCTGTACTTTAGAAAAAGTTAACCCCTGTAAGATGTGGCGACCATGCCTAGGCCTTGGTTTCCAATATTTCACATTTTTGCGATGGGTTTTTTATGTATTAGGCAAAACATGAAATTATAAACATCTTGGCAAAGTTGCGGAGAAAATTATGAGATTAAAAAATAAAATAAAAGAATAAAGGGGTAAAAACTATGCCTAGACAAAGAACATATTATACGTATTCTCGGTGAGTATACCAATTTTTTGTGTATAATTCATTACGGTGTAAATATCTTAAAATTTTTATAAAGCAAGCTATGTTCATAGCTCAATCCCATCTAATTTTCTGGCCCTTGAAAACCAATTTTTCATGCCCAAACTCTAGATTGTACAAAGAACATGTAACGTATCCATATTGTATTTTGCTGGCCAACATCCTAGAGGGATTAAGATACTAACTTGTAGCCTCCTGGGTCCCTTTTATCTTGGCATCTAAGCTAATATGATAAATCTTTGTGGTAGTCATCAATCCCTTTGTTCTCAAGGGATCATGGTGCAAAAAAAATAAAGACTAGATGAGATAGATAGAAACTCCTGTCCCAAAAGAGGCCAGCGTGAATGAAGTGTCTGTTTGTTTAGACAACGAGACACTGTCCATAGGACAAAGGGCCATTGAAACAAGACTTCTCCTCTCTTTCAAGAGTAGACACTAGCAAAAAAAATCATAAAGTCAAGCAAATTCACTCAAAGTATGAAGATGGACARTTTCAATTAATCATAGCTACACCTAATTATGCCCCCTTGAAATATAACAAAGATACATACTTATATTTGTGTGATGTTGTACATCCAATGCTAGAAAACATGGTACTCAAATGGAATTAGATATAGATGTATAAATCCAAATTGTAGTTATACTTTTGCAATTTTCTACTGGAAATACTTTGAGTTTGTGTGGAGAAATATATGGATTAGCAGAGTTGAATGCATTATTAAGAGCATTGCCAATCATTAGTGGCAAAACTGACTAGCAGAGGTTAGAGAAGTACATATGCCCCACCACGGACCAGGATGGTAAGGTAGTAACACCCATAACCGTCAAAATAAGCAATTCAGTAGAGTTGGAGGCACCTTTTTGTACATAAAATATTTTTCCTAGATTAGCAATTGAAAATCATGAATTTTCAAAAAAACAAATAGAATTTTTGGATAAGGCATCTAATTTCTATGAATTTTCAAAGTAGACCTTCCTAGGGCACCCTAAACCACACTCTAGTAAATCTACCTTGATTCTAGCACCAAAATCTAAAAAAATCAGAGCCCACCAATTACAATTAAGCATGACAAGGTACCTTTGGAGACAATTTAAGGGAACTTTAGTGACGGTTGTAGGTATAGTGACGGTTATGGGTGTTGCTACCTTAATACGAGTCCAACTGTGCCATAATTTGATTTGCAAACTACAAGATAGCTTCCTTGCCATGCTTCTTAACTTCATATGTTTTGTGTGAKCGTACTTGATTGTTGCTTGATCTTCTTGGCTTGTGGATGCAATCATGGTGGGAAGCAAAAGACTAGAGTAGTAGAGTATGAACAAATGAGTCAAAGACGATGTAGGAGAGGTTTTACTATTTATCATGTCTTGAATTTTTTGACAGATTGTGAGCCCRRGGASGACWRGGGTGTTTGCTAWGGCTATAGGTGAATGAGGCTTGTAGGGATTGGCCATTAAATTCCCCAATCCTTATTTGAGGGGAATGGGTGTTGTTGTTATACTAGTAAAAAATGTTGTGAAGCTTCTAAGGTACAACTCAAACCTTTAGTATTTGAGGTACCTATCAAATGACAAATTGAAGTCTTTACTATAGAATTTGGAAAATTAAGTGCTATACTTCATATAATGAATGCAATAGATGGTAGTTATATATTCATTATAGCACCCAAAATAGATAGAAGATCATATTATTATTTAAAAAATTATGTTCAATTTTATTGTAGTGCTTGGTAGATGAAAAATGTATATTTTGGGATTATAACTTCAAATGGTAGGTGGTAATCACCTACCATTCAAATAATCAAAACAAAAAGGAATTTCTTGCTGAGACTGCTTTGACCATATAAGTTGTAAAAGATGTAATGTATCCAATGAAGCATTCGTTTGTTGCATCATTCAATGGACAAAAAATAGACTACCAAAGGAAAAACAATATTGGAATTTTACAGAATATAGTAGTGGAACATGAATTTGAAATGTGATGGACAATATTATTGAAAAATATTGATGTGGTTCTTCAATATATGCTAGACTTGGCCACTAGATGCATATATTTTCTCAATCTATGTCCCATTCAAGGTGATTGGATTTGATAGGCCATGGGGCAAAAAATAAGTTGAATAGGAAGTGTAGAGGATACTTAGGGAATGTTTGCGCAATCTATGTCTCATTCACAGTCACTGTTTGGACATGCAGTGGTCAAAACAAGTTGAACAGGGAATGTGGAGGACAAGGAATGCTTGCGCAATCTATTTCTCAGTCACAATGACTGTTTGGACATGCACTTGTCAAAACAAGTTGAACACTGAATGTGGAGGACAAGGAATGTTTGCACAATGTATGTCCCAATCACAGTGATTGTTTGGACATGTAGTGGTCAAAACAAGTTGAACAGGGAATGTGGGAATGTGGAGGACAAGGAATGCTTGCGCAATCTATTTCTCAGTCACAATGACTGTTTGGACATGCACTTGTCAAAACAAGTTGAACACTGAATGTGGAGGACAAGGAATGTTTGCACAATGTATGTCCCAATCACAGTGATTGTTTGGACATGTAGTGGTCAAAACAAGTTGAACAGGGAATGTGTGGGACAAGGAATGTTTGCACAATCTATGCCTCATTCACAGTCATTGTTTGGACATGCAATGGTCAAAACCAAATGAACAAGGAATGTGAAGAACAAAGAATGTTTGCGCTATCTACGTCTCATTCACAGTCATTGTTTGGACATGTAGTGGTCAAAATAAGTTGAACAGGAAATGTGGGGGACAAGGAATGTTTGCGCAATCTACATCTCATTCACAGTGACAATTTAGACACAAAGTGATCAAAACAAGTTGAATACGGAATGTGGGGGACAAGTAATATTTGCGCAATCTACGTCTCATTCACAATCATTGCTTGGACATGGAGTGGTCAAAACAAGTTGAACAGGGAATGTGGGGGACAAGGAATGCTTGCGCAATCTACGTCTCATTCACAGTGACAATTTGGACACAAAGTGGTCAAAACAAGTTGAACACCGAATGTGGGGGACAAGGAATGTTTGCCCAATCTATGTCTCATTCACAGTCACTATTTGGACATGCAGTGGTCAAAACAAGTTGAATAAGGAATTTCGGGATCAAAGAATATTTGCGCAATCTATGTCTCATTTACAGTCACTGTTTGGACATGTAGTGGTCAAAACAAGTTGAATACACAATCTAGAGGACAAGGAATGTTTGCGCAATGTATGTCCCAGTCACAAAGATTGTTTGGACGTGTAGTGGTCAAAACAAGTTGAACACTGAATGTGGAGGACAAAGAATGTTTGCGTAATCTCTGTCTCAGTCAAAGTCACTGTTTAGACATGCAGTGGTCAAAACAAGTTGAACAGGGAATGTGGAGGACAAGGAATGCTTGCGCAATCTATGTCTCAGTCACAATAAATGTTTGGACATGCAGTGGTCAAAACAAGTTGAACACTGAATGTGGAGGACAAAGAATGTTTGCGCAATGTATGTCCCAGTCACAAAGATTATTTGGACGTGCAGTGGTCAAAACAAGTTGAACAGGGAATGTGTGGGACAAGGAATGTTTGCGCGATCTATGTCTCAGTCATAGTCATTGTTTGGATAGTGGTCAAAACAAGTTGAACAAAGAATGTGGAAGACAAGGAATTTTTGCGTAATCTATGTCTCAATCACAGTCATTGTTTGGATATGTAGTGGCCAAACAAGGTGAACACGGAATGTAGAGGATACAGAATGTTTGTGCAATCTATGTTTGAGTTACAATCACTGTTTGGACATGCAATGGTCAAAACAAGTTGAACAGGGAATGTGGGGGACAAGCAATATTTGCGCAATCTATGTCTCAGTCACAGTGATTGTTTGGACATGTAGTGGTCAAAACAAGTTGAACAGGGAATGAGGGAGACAAGGAATGTTTGCGCAATCTATGTCTCATTCATAGTCACAATTTGGACATGCAGTGGTCAAAACAAAATAAGTGGGGAATGTGGGGGACAAGCAATGTTTGCGCAATCTATGTCTCAGTCACAGTGATTATTTGGACATGTAGTGGTCAAAACAAGTTGAACACAGAATGTGGAGGACAAGGAATGTTTGCACAATGTATGTCCCAATCACAGTGATTGTTTGGATGGTCAAAACAAGTTGAACAGGGAATGTGGGGGACAAGGAATGTTTGCGCAATCTATGCGTCATTCACATTCACTGTTTGGACATGCACTGGTCAAAACAAGTTGAACAGGGAATGTGGGGGACAAGGAATGTTTGCGCAATGTATATCTCAGTCAGAGTGATTGTTTGGACATGTAGTGGTCAAAGCAAGTTGAACACGGAATGTGGAGGACAAGGAATGTGTGTGCAATCTATGCGTAATTCGATCACAGTCACTGTTTAGACATGTAGTGGTGAAAACAAGTTGAACACGGAATGTGTGGGACAAGGAATGTTTGCGCAATCTATGCGTCATTCATAGGGATATTTTGGTCATGCAGTGGTCAAATTAATTTGAACAGGGAATGTGTGGGACAAGGAATGTTTGTCAAATCTACGTCTCATTTATAGTCATTGTTTGGACATGCAGTGGTCATAACAAGTTGAATAGGAAATGTGGATGATGAAAGACACAGAACTGAGATGTGAAATTTTTTAATATGTTACACATCGTAGAGGCAATTAAGGACCTCTAACGGTGAAACTAATATCAAAATCAACAGGTAAGGTGTGAAATAAGTGCTCAGATTTCCCAAAAATCAAGATTCTATGTAACTTTCTCATCATTAGTACAAATAAAATAAATCAAAGCTTCTAGTTAGGCAAAAGCATATTCAATGAGTACCAAAATTTATTTGGATTTTGGTATTTTATTGTAATATTTAGCAAACTACTTTGGAGCCTATGGTGGCAAAACTTTTGTTCTTGGATACTAATTGAAATAAAAATACATCTACTAGAAGCTAATGTTTTTTTCTACTTTCAAAAAATGTTAAAAGAAATCATGTCAAAAATTGAGTTTTTGTTAGTATTTTTCAAGTGTAGAAATTTGAAAGGACTTCGACAAATTGAAAGTACACTTAAAAGATTTAGGAATCAGATGGCCCAACAATGAGCCCAATTTTTAAAATTGGGCCTAATTGATGGTGCACATGGAATATAGTGGACCCAACTTCGAATCGGCCCAAGCCAAAATACATGTATATCACCTATTTCAAACAATACTAAATTTTTTAGCAAATGTCCATGGCGGCCTGGCGGGGATGATTCTAACTAGTTCCAAGAATAAAAATAATGAAGACTGCACTAGTTTTTGTTAATTTTTCATCAAGTTTGGATTAGAAAAAGTTTAAAAAGTGTAGATTATAGTTTGACCTATTTTCAATATTTTCAAGAAGTGCAAAACTAAAATATGTTATAAAAAGGTGTCAATTTGTTATTTGTTATAAAATAATAAAGTTACTAATCATATTCCCCTCATTGATGAAAACAAATCATCCTATATTGCGCAAATGGGGCCATTGTCCAAAATAGGTGATATACCTTAGTCCATTTGAAAAAATGAGGTACCGGTTGTTTTTTCCACCACCCTACCTTTTAACTTTTTAGCACTCCAATGTCCATATTCAAAGTAATGAATGGACTATATAGGGCTTATAGGCTCTATTTAGTACAACTAATTGTTCATTCATCCAATATGATATTTAAATCTTGAAAATACACCCTTCTTTAACCCAAGAGTGTGTCGACGTCCAGAAATTGGACGATGAAGAGATTGAAACTGTAGTTTTATCCTCCTAACTGTTTGGATGAAAGTCCTTTTAATTTGTAGAGATACTAGATGAAGTTGTTGTTCTATCTAAGGGTTGGTTTGGTGTTACTAGAGCACATATTTTTCTAAAATTATCAATGTGCAAGTATGTCAAGTAGTTGACCAAGCCAAAATTACAGTTCAAAACTTGGATTTGCCAAAATGAGGTCATTGATTTTAAGAACACAAAGATTTCAAAAAACCACTATATCAAGAGAAAATCTCATTTCAAATCCATTCCAACTAATTCTACTCCAAAAGTGGTAATATTTTGCTTGTTATTGAATTTTAAAGGAATTTTGAGATTACCCTTTAAAAATTTATAAAAGAAATATTGGTGATAGCATTGGTGAATCTAATCCTACGGAGGGAATCTACAACTCTAAGTCTACAAGATTTATTTGTATATCAATTCCAAATTATGCTTCCAAATAGTACTTTATAATGTTTTTTTCTCAAATTGTCACTTTCAGGGATGAATCAGGACACTTTAGGGTTAATCCTAGATGGACTTGAAAGTCTTTAGCAACCGTATAATATATTATGAGTATGGTAGTATTTTGTCAGAATAACATAGACCAAATACTTTTCAATACAAAGTGAACTAATGATCATGAAAATACATAAATAACAATGTATCACAATTTGTATGTTAAATCATATCTGAAGAGTTACAAAGCTAGATATGGGCTGTATAGAGAAAACCTAAGGCCCTAATGACCAACTCCATGATATTGCAATAAATGATACTCCGTAATTTTGTCCAAAGATACAAACCAAAATATGAAAAAATAGAAAAAGGATTGAGGCGTTTAGGGGTTAGGGTCTCATGATGGAAAGGGCGAGTGAAGCGAAGTTGACGAGTTTGGGACTTGGTGATGCAACGGCAATGGCGAAGGTCACTCCATCAAATGCGGGCGACTTGCGCTTGATGGGCTTGTGTTCCTTTAGAGAACCGCCACTAGTCGTGTGTAAAGGTCTCAGCAACGGCACTTTCGTCTTGCCGTGCTTTTTTAGCGGCAAACCGCTTCACACCAACATCCCGTCACGTTATAAAATCTAGCGGTGGTCCCGTTAGATTCACATTTCCACAGCAAGGGAGGGCTTTTGTAGAGGGTAGTTTTATATCTCACGTTAAGTTGGTCAACATTGACTTTGGCTTTAATGATTGTTGACGTGGCTACAATGGAAGATTTGGAGGGTTGTAAAGAAGGAAATAAACTAAATTGAGGATAGAAAGCACTCATGTTGTTCTTTTAGTAAATTTCTTATTACTTTCCAATCTATATGCTCCAACTATGTGGTGATGCTTTGGAACTGACCGTTCACAATGCACAACTCACACTGTTGAAGGATATAGTGAAAATTTTAAACAAAATATATCTATATCCTCCAACTATGTGGTGACGCTTTGGAACCAACCATTCAGTATGTACAACTCACACTATTGAAGGATATACTGAAAATTTTAAACAAATATATCTATATCTTCCAACTATGTGGTGACATTTTGGAACCGACCGTTCACAATGTACAACTCACACTATTGAAGGATATCATGAAGATTTAGAAAAAAAACATAAATGAATATAAGACTTTATATATAAGAATACAACATTATATAAGATTTCATATGAATTTCAAAATAGATTTTCTACTAATATTAAGAAAGTAACACATGCATATGTCATAGATGTTTATAATGTAAAAGATAAAGCATTTATTTTTAATTAGTAATCCATTAGTAATGTGGTCATGTGGGCCCAATCTTAATTTAATAGTTGTCTTCAACTCAAGTTCATTCCACTATCTTTTATTTATTTTTTAATGTATTTACAAAAAACACATGCATATGTTAAAGATGTTTATAATGTAAAAGATAAAATCCTTGGTAGTGTGTTCATGTGGGCCCAAAATTGATTCAAAACACATGAGAGAGCACCACTGTGGCATCTCTTTGTGACTTGGCATCTTGGTGACCGTTCCAAACTTATGCTCAATCCAATTTTAAAGGGTTGTTGGTGGGGATCATTGTGTAGTCACGGACAAACTCATGTCACGGGACTCCGTCACTTCTTGGTACGGTGGACCTTTATTTTTTTATTTTTTTTTGAAACATACAACCCTTATGGGTCGTAGCGAGACAAGCGTGTTGAAGAACACACCGCGAGGGGTTTCCGTTAGGTAGAGAGGCTAATTTCACGCCAGGTAAACCACTTGACATTGCCAGGTATCGAACCCGCAACCACGCCGTTCGGTTTGGGTACCTTACCATCATCATCCGGTAGTTTAGAGTCATCTCGTGTGTAGTGTAGAGGGCAACTGGTGGCGATGCTCTTAGTAACTTACGAACGACTCTCCGATCCTCCTCTGACTGTGCGACGCCACTCCTATTTTCCCACGGAGTACAATTTTTTCGTCCTCGCCGGTCCGGCATCATTCCTTTACGCCGAAGCATATGCCCTCGTGAGCGTTGTCGCCATGTCGCGATCTCCGCGTCCACTCCACCCACTCYCCAGACACGGTCTCATCAGGCAAACAGCATCCCACTAAACGTAAGCAAACGAAACGGGCCCAAGCTTAACTCTATTTTAACTCTTTCCAGTGATTTCCTCTGGYATCTCGATTTGCTACTTCCCCTGAYTTCCTTCCCCCCACGCCTGATCCATGGACTGCTCTCGCTAGCCTTGTTGCTCCCCAGTCTTGCTTGCTCCTGGCAGACGGAGCTTGGTGCTATGCCGATGGCGCCCTTATTAGCTAGGCGCCTGTTGCCTCYCGTCGCCGACGAACTCCAATCCACCAGCTGAGCGAGCACTTTTCGGCATTATAATGAAAAAGTACTCGAACTGGAGTTCAAGGTAGAAAGCTGGGTGTTCTTCTGTCCGTTACCAGAGGCGACTCTCGCGACCTCCCAAAGCGGGCGTGGCCTTCTTGGATAATTGTTTTCTGAGAGACTTGGGAGGGGTTGGGATTGGCGAGCACCAGGCATTCCGAGTTTGGGTGTGTGGCTCGCTGTGTAGACTGTAGGGTACCTAGATGAGATTTATTGGCAGGCCTTAATAAATCCACCATGTCGCCGTGCTTTCCTCGCTTGTGAATACTAGTAAAATGGAAGGGCACAGGTAGAGATTTTGGGAATCGGTAGGGGGGATTGATTAGCAAAACTGAGGTGCGTGGACCGGAAGCTTGGCTCTCAGGGCGAGGCGGGGTTGAAGCCGTTGCAGGAGTATGTCGATCGGCTTCTCACTCGCTGAATGTCTTTTTTGTACATGTGTGTGAATGACTAGCGCACCCGTTTGTGCAATTCGTGTCATTTCTGTAGAAAGATCCTTCGTCACGGTAGAATTTCTGCAATTCCGAAGGATGTGTCATGGATTCGAGCTTTGAGAGGTCAATGTCGGAGGATTCGGAGTGAGGCAGCTTGTGGGTGATTATGATAAGTTTGGTAGACAATCTCTTCCAGCCGGCGGTTTTCGCATCCGCGGCCCCATTCGGCGCCCTAGCTGTCCGTTCCAAGGTCGCGGCCTAGACAACCCCGCCGGGATTTTATTTGGGTGTGTGAGCAAAGAGCTCTCGTGCACCCCATCGAAATACAACTGCCAGATGCGGTCTGGAGCTGGAGGGCCGGGGACCATGATGCGAGCCCGTGTCAGTGCCTTCGAATCGCGGCTTGGCCCCACGAGATTGCCGCAAGCTGATCATGAGGTTTCGGAAAACGGAGAGGAGTTGGGGGAGGCTCCGGAACCCAATCCGGTGCTCATTGTGGTAGACGCCAACAAGGAGATTAACACCAACGCCCTGGATTGGGCTCTCTGCTCTGTGGTCCAGGAAGGAGACTCTGTCAAATTGCTAGGCGTTTTGCAATACATTCGAAATCCAAGTAAGCCAGAACTCCGATGGTTCCAAGGGTTTTGCAGGGCTGCTTTTCAGTGTAAAATTAGGGTTGAATGTTTTGTGTTTTGATTGTGTTTTGATATGTGGATGGCACTCTGCAGTGGGGTATAAATCTCGAGCTGATGAGAAGAGCTGGAATGGAGCAAACAGAAAAGTTTTGGACACGGAAATTGCTGCTCACTTGGCCATGTTCAAAAGGATTCCCAATGTCTACGGGAGGGTAGAGAAAATTGGGGTACGAGTTGATTTACCCGTTGCATTTCTGGTTCAAATCGGCTCCGGGAATGTTTTATATGATACAAGTCTCACAAATTGGCGCCTGGGTGTTTGATTCAATACCTTTCAACGCATCTTCTCATCACACCAACTAGTGACTTAATCTGATTCTAGCACTAACTAGCACTAATGTAATCTAGTTCAATACCCTCTTAGAGATTGAACAGAATTACAACGTGRGGATAGGCTCCAAAGCTTCCAATTTGAGAGCTCGTGCGAAGAGAGCATCCATACAAGTATGGGTACGGTCCTTCTGGTAGGATATCATTGCTCGGTATGTAAATTTAGCCAAATGAAACGTTAGAATTGAAGAAGCACAGTTTCGCATAAGTGATCGATGACTTTGTGCTATCGTGAGGTAGAGGACATTATCTGCGTCACTTTAAGCTTGATGCATGCATAGTAGAGTGAAATTTGGAGATTACAGAACTGTGAAGAGATCTTCGGCACATGAGCCTTGAAATCTGTTGAGAACAAATTTATCCCTACGCATGAAATCTTTCTGCTGTTACGAAGTGGGAGGTTGTAGACCACCATAAGCGACAATAGATAATCTTTTTTCCATTTGAAGATCAGTGACCATAGCCTAGCAAGCTTACTTCAATTGCTACGAAGTCCAACCCAGTGTATGAATAAATGAACTCCCGCTGGGAACAGGAGTCAGTATCGAAGACGGGATCAAGTCCCTGTCGTTTTAGCATCGTTTACCTTTGATTGGTGTTATGGTATAGGGTCCGAGACCGGGTTCGGAGTKAGACCTCTTTCGAGAGAGAGTATCATTCACCTTTATTAAATATCACAATTACATCTGCTCAGCACAAAGAAGGAAGCGATCTGTTGATTACAAATGAAGCTTATTGCTTTGATCGTATTGCAGGCTAAATTGGAGATTGAGGTGCGGGCTCGTTTTCCCTCCAAATATCTGATCGTGGAAGAAGCTAAACGACTCAATGCGCGTTATGTGGTTATCGACAGGTACTCGAAGCAGAAAGTGGCTCGTTTTTTTGTGATCGTGGTAACCATAAGTGTGACGAACCTCTTGAATTTGCAGTAATGCAATCCTGGATAGCTCTTAGAATGCATCCCTTTTGTAGTAGACAGGTCTTTCATACCCACCCTTGCCTTTTTGTATATAATCGTTGTCAGTAACCAGTAATTCTAGCATCTTCGAAGACCATGTTAACGTGAAGTTTAATTTGTGTTGTTGACACATTCAGGCACATCAAGAAGGACAAGAAATTTTACATCGAGAATCTGAACTGTTACGTGACGCGTGTGAAGTCCGTGACAAAATTCGAGCATCTGCGCCATGGTGTGCCGAACTCGGAGCAGGAAGTCATCGACGCAGACCACGACTCGCCCCCAGAGGTGCCTCTAACCCCCGCTCTTGCGTCCGCGCCGTCAGCCGAACAATGTGTGAYGCCGGCAATGTCACAACAACCACAAKTTGCTYACCAACAGCARTGGCTCACATCTCCCTCCAGCGAGTTCACGACAGGCGCCACCCAAGCGGATGACTACCAGAATTACGGCTACACTGAGAGCGTCCCATCCCCGAGTACTTTGCCTGGACACCTCTCTAGCCATGGTCCCACGACTCCTACTACGTTCCAAACGCAAGGTGATGGTGCCATGAGCGAGCTCGCTTTGCGACGGTGGCTCTCAGATTCACGCCAAATGGCTGACCCAGCTCTCCGTTCCCGAGCTTCAGAACTCGGTAAGAATCGAAGGAACGGGCGAACAATTGGTCTCATTTCTTCGTGTGTACATTTCACAGATCGATTCTTATGTTTAGGGAATTGCTGATCACATGTTCTCTGCTGCAGCTGGTCATATAGCGATTGGGTACCCGGGAGATTCCTTTCTGCACCAGCCYCCTCCGGCGACGCCCGTCACGGAAGAAGCGCTGGCGGAGTACATGTCGAATCTCTGCAGTAACCCAGGGATGCGCAGCGCTCTTCCGCCGATGTCCGCGCGGAAACCCCACCCGGATCGCGCGTCTTCACGCATCCTGATCCCCAGTTTCAAGAGCTCGCAATCTCGCCAGGCAACAAAGTCCACACGACAGAGTGAATATGCGACACCAGGCTATCCCCCCCAGAGTGCGGTGGCGGAGCTCCTGTCTATAAGCCTCGCGAACTCCAGTCGACACTCCAGCCGCGGCGGGGAGCCTGCGGGTCCGATCTCGGTCCAGCCGCGGCGTGCTGCCGACGCGAGCTGGGCAAGGGATTTGCTCGGAGTTGGAAATCCGGAAGTGCAAGCGCWGGCGATGCCGCGGGACGCGTTCACGCCGCCCGTGGGGGTGCGCAAGTTCGAGCACCCGCCCGAGCGGACGACGAGTGTGCGCCGAGCGGTGTCCAGCCAGAAACAGAGTCCCGGAGCGCCGCCGCTGTGCTCGTTGTGTGGGCTGCAGTCGCCTGATTTCGGCAAGGTGAAGAGGTTCACTTTCGCGGAACTTCAGAACGCGACCAACAATTTCAGCGGCGAGCTTTACTTGGCGGAAGGGGGGTATGGGTCGGTTTACAAAGGCAGGTTGAAAGAAGGGCAATTGGTGGCGGTGAAGCAGCAYAAATTGGCGAGCTCACAGACGGACGAACAGTTCGCATYGGAGGTGGAAGCTCTCGCCTGTGCCCAACACCGAAACCTCGTGACACTGATTGGTTATTGCGTGGAGAATGAGCTTCGGTTACTGGTTTACGAGTACATCTGCAATGGCTCACTCGACAGACACCTCGCCCACAAGAACAAGAACATCTTGGAGTGGAAAAATCGGCTGAARATTGCGTTGGGCGCTGCTCGCGCGTTACGCTATTTGCACGAAGAATGCCGCGTGGGTTGCATCATCCATCGTGACATGCGGCCGAATAATATCCTCCTCACGCACGACTTCACTCCCATGGTATTGGTCATTTCTGTCCTCGCTTGACTCACGGTTTGGGTTTTAGGRTTTAGGGTTTAGGGTACTCGCTTGTCTCATGGTACTCGTGTCCTCGCCATTTGACGATTATATATAAATTTCTGAGCGGTGATTTCATGGGCAGGTTGGCGATTTTGGTCTKGCGAGACGGCAACCGAGTGGAGACCTGGAAGAAGAGACCCGTGTTCTCGGCACAATCGGCTACTTGGCGCCCGAGTATGCTGAGACAGGCAAGATCACGGACAAAGCAGATGTGTACGCGTTCGGTGTGGTGTTGCTGGAGCTCATCTCGGGCCGTAAAGCCATTGACTACTCGCACCCGAGAGATCAGCTCTTTCTCACGGAATGGGTAATAAGTCGCAACCAATCTCTCTCGCTCTCCCTCCTCTATAGGCAATCGATTTTATTGGCAATCAACTTCTGTAAACTAACCGAAACCAAAGTAGGATAATGAAATAAAATCTGATGAGTAAGGAAGATGTCCCAGGGCTCCTGAAACCATACATCGATAKTTTTTCTCAATGCCATTCACTTAATAGCCMAAAAAACAATGAAAGCTGTCACATGCTAAGATTCCATTCATGAAAACTGCCTTGATTTTAATGTGCTCATGCCAGGATTTAGGGTGATCAGAACAAGCATCGTCTAGTGCCTGGTCACCATAGTGACTTTGAAGATTCGTGTCTAATTCAATGCAATTCCAAATATTACCGAATTAATTGCGTTGTGTCTTAGCTAGCAAAAAAATTCACTGTATGCGCATTTGTCAGTGCCTTGTTCAATTTTGACGAATCTTACGTGGATCTTGAAAGTTGAATACCAATGTCAGTAAGAATGGCTTTCAAAAGCTGAAAAACATCGAAGTATGAATTCTCAAGGTTGGTAATTTTTCTCTCTTGCAGGCGCGGCCCTTGCTGGATACCTACGATAAGCAACTTGTGGACCCTCGCTTGAGAGCAAACTACGACGTCTACGAAATGCATTGCATGATGCACGCAGCGAACCAGTGCATCAAAAATGACCCTTTGACGCGTCCCCGCATGGTCCAGGTCTGCATTCCCCAAAATTCTCACTCCGAAATTTCCAGCAACAATTGTAGGTTTCAAATGCAATGCATGATGAAGGCTTCGAATTCTGAATGTGGATGTCCACATGGTACTCTGGCTGTGGACACTCAAATGCTCAGTGCTAAACTAATTCTCCATTTCTCCTCGCTTAGGTGATGGCAATCCATTAAATCGATGGTTGCCATTTTCACCTTGTTGGAGCGAACTCCGGTTAGCCATCTCGCTTTGTAACATGATAATCACTCCTTTGAATCTTCCAATCTGCCAAATTCTCCTCCAATCTCCATTCCTCAAGGTCTGAACCCACTAATCTTGAAACGAAGTTCCTCGATTGAACCCTAAACCCTAAACCCTAATCAGAAGCTCATCGTCTCTGTGGTTCCTGTTCAGGTTCTGCGCATTCTCAACCCCCCGGAGGAGAGTGACTGGACGTACAGCCGCGGCAAGAACGCCTCCCTCTTGGTGTGCAGCGACGGCAACCAGTCGGAGGAGCTTTCCTCTTGCCAATTGTCGTCCCGTGRGTCACCAGGCGGCAGCTGCTCCGCCTCGGAGGCTTCCTACTCCGACCTGAGCGACTCGGACTCCCTGGCGCGGCACCCCCAACAGATCTCCAGGAAATTTTCCAGAGCCAAGTCGGGAGGCAAGTCCTTGTGGAAGTCCTTCACCCGCGACAAGCTCCTCCGCAACGACTCCAGTCGCGACATTGCGGCTGTGAACCGCATGTCCGTGGACGACAGGTCGTACAGCGGCATGATGTGAGTGAACCCATCCCTGTCTGATTACGGGAAGGATGATGAGAGTTTCAACCCTTGTAGAGCGAGAGAGACGAAAGGTAGAGCGAGCACACAGCTGAGCTGAAGCTGTGGAACGAAGCGGCGATGGTTTTGGAAGCTTTTGAGAGCTTGCGACAGTTTTGAGACGAGAAGGTGGAGATGAGGCTTTTTGACACACATTCACAGGACTTTTTGTGCAGAAGAAGTGGTTATAGAGCGGTGAGATTGTAGAGGACCCCTCTTATGTATGTACGCATGCCCAGATATCAGTTGTAGTTGTAATGTAGAACTTATGTGAAGCATTATTTTTGTACATATATAATGGCATGCAACCCACTGCTTCAATTGTAGGATCATGGCAGTCTCCTTGCTGGTTGTGTTTTCCCTGTTTCTGTGTTTGGTTGCTCAGTGTCTCTGGTACTTGACTCGTCTATGCACACTTGGTTGGACTGAATAGCAAGTTGCGTAAGCATGATGCTGCTAAATGTCTCGTCACTGATCTTTGAACAGAAACGAGGTTGTCCTAGTGTCAGTAGTAGTGGTTTGCAACCATAATGAAGCTCAATCCTTTCCTAGGAATACTAAATTTGATCTCAATCGATCTGCAATTGTGCCGAAAGATATTTCTAGATCTCAATACATCTCCCCCAAATCACACTCCTAGTAAGATTTGGTAAAGAAGCAAGCGTTTTCTTCCTACTGGAAGAAAACTTTGGCCTTGACAAATGAAATAATACGGTTTCGAGCTTGAAGGTAAAGAGGTTCAATCCTATGCGACCTTTAGAATGATGAAATCGTGGTTACTCTTTGAGTCCTTCATAGTCTCCTATCTTTGATTAACACTTTCTGGTTATGATTTCTCTAAATTTTAGACATCGTATTTTGAAATCAATTTTAGTCAAAAGCTTCTAGCGAAGTACGGTATGTGAACATTGAACACAGAACAGTACATTCTGGCATTCTACCCAACCGCTGATTGGGTAGCTGTGTTTTATATCGGTTTCGTTGCGAGATACGAGACATCTACACAGGCACGGTAATGTTGGAATCGGCGGCAGTACACGTGCTGGGCGGGGATAGCTCAGTTGGGAGAGCGTCAGACTGAAGATCTGAAGGTCGCGTGTTCGATCCACGCTCACCGCAATAGAAAAACTATTGTCGAAGTTCAGACAACCTGTTTTCTTAATTTTTTTTCAAATTCTTTCTGCTCAAAGGTAGCACACCCTCAAAACGTGGACATAGAACACATTGTCTGCCACTTGTGAACACATTGTTTTTTTTTGGACACAATGTGTCAGGAGGATACAAAGATCCACAGAAATTCTTCGTGCATGTCACAGGAACTGGTACAAGCAAACAGTACACTACAATAAATAGTGAAATTAGGTTGCCCCTCAATAATTTCTCGGCATTCCACACTATCAATATTTGTTGTTACTACACAAGACTTTTTGAGTTAGTTATTGGTGTAGTTGGAACTCATGAACCTCCATGTCTACAAATGGAAGTAATTATAGAGATATTTGTTGACTTTGATGACGTGTAGAGTAACTTTCTTGGGGTAAGGCAACCTAATTGTAAAGGGAACCTAATTTCATTATTTAGTGTACTGACAACTCACCGTTGATTAACATATTTCATGCTGAAAAGAACGTATTAGACATCATTTCAGAGTGAGACGCAGACATCAGACGCTACACTTCTTAGAAATTTTCACCATACAATCACGAGAATGCTCTCGAAAGACAAATCAAATAATTCATGCTTTTGATTCAATCCATCACTTGACCACGAAATTCGGTGGCAAGAGCTCAAGGAAACAACTTGTTACTCGTTTATGCTTTGAGCAACACTCTGGRGACGCCGTTCAAATGAACAGGTATATTTGAGTCAAGTCCGCAGTTTCACGAAGGATCCTAGCTCGAGTGGTGAAGGAGACGTCCGTCATTGATAAGTCGAGGGTGAACCTTTTCTTCTGTGTCACAAGAAGTGTTTCACCTTGTCCCACTGCCGCTTGAATGACCTTTCCACAAAACCAGCAAAAAATAAGTTTCTGAATGCAGATGTAGTACATTTTACCTTCCACAGATACTCAGTGCGGAGAACGCAAACACACTAAGACTACACACTGCAAAATGCATCACCTCCTCTGAGACCCCACCCACATCGACTACGTAGCACCAATTATCTAACCGGAATGAATTAATAGACGACTGCAGTGCACAAACTTTGTCGGTTAACAGATTGGTGCTCATTCCGCTAACTGACGTGCAATGGATTAACATTCGTGTCCACTAGTTAACTCCCCAATTTTGGACAAGTAAAATAATCGTGCTTACCCACTGGTCTGAAGTGTTAAATCTAACCGCAACGTCCAAGTAGCAACACTTAGCTAACTTGAAAGGCTAACACGTTGGTGTGGGCGTGACGGTGAGTAAACAAAAAGCTATAATGATATACAAGGAGGATAAATTAGGAAACATGGAGTATTAACTAACCGGGCGTAGGTTGTCTTCCCCGTACGAGTAGTTACCCCTCAAAGATACCTGCAAGAGGCAAAGTACGTCGATCACTCTTTCAGAACAGCTCGTCATTTGTTTTAGGTTATGTGAAAGTGAAGGATCCCTTGTGATCAAGGTAGAGACTGGCCTTCACTTTCCAAACGTGCCRATGCAGTATCGTGAATCACTGTTCACTAGCCAGGCACGTCTAAGTACGCTATGTACCCCCAGATTCAGACGAGTTTCTCAATCAACATATAGGCAATCTTTATCACAAGGAACGACAATCTAGAAAGTACCTTTTCAAGTCGTGGATGTAGTCCTAAGGCCTCGATTAGGCCTGCTGAGCTAGAGTCAGAGATGTTATTGTTGCCAAGCAGAAGTTCTCGTAAAGACTGGTTGTGCTGAACAGTAAAAAACATTCTGTGTCAGCACTGCCAAATGTAATGATACGAGATGTTGCCTCAACTGTGCACCCAAGGAGAGAATATACCTTTAGCCAACTGAAAACTGCACGAGCCCCAGCTGATGTGATTTGATTCTCATTCAACTCGAGAATCTGTCATTCAAAAAAATTCCACGTCCAGTATTCCAAATCATGCTTAAGTGGATAAAACAGGCAGCAYAAATGGCATAAAGATAAAAATAAAATATACTGAGGTGCACTTCTGTTT